>JAAAKG020072810.1:0-17214 GCA_010014905.2 Druon quercuslanigerum
CAGAGATTCTATTGATGGTGTAGGATTCTGAAAAAGATTATTTTTTGACATATTCTTATTTCTGTGGTACAGAGGGTTTGGTTTTTGAAAATAAGGGTTGATTTTAAGAAAGTGTTACATATCACATTGAAAAGTAAAAAAATAGCAAAAAAATCTAGTCTAGTCATTTTTTAAATACTTTTCTTAAATAATTTTTTTATAACAAGGGTTGAGTTTTTTAAATAAGGGTTAATTTTACAAAAACGATTCATAGCGCATTTTACAGCAAAAAAATAGCAAAAAAAATCTAGCCTAGTTATTTTACTAAATTTAATGATTTTTGTAGATGGCGCCGCTGAGTTGACGGCAAGCTAGCGGCGCCTTGTTTTCTTGAAAACTAAGAGAGCAAAAAAAAATTTTTTTTGGAAAAAAATAGCAAAAAAATATGCATTGTATGGCATGTTGTTTTTCGTTAGTGGCGCCGCTGCGTTGTCTCACCTCCAGGATACCCTAGTCAAGTCTGGGGATCAAGCTGACCCCATTTGTATTTGCATAACCTGAATATAAATAATTAATATAACCCAACCCTTTCTTAAGTACTGCGGGAAGGGGGTATATGGCGAAAAATTGTGAATAAGACTGAAGGTAGTTTATGTAGAGTTCATAGTGCATTTTACTAAGCAAATAAAAATTTGACAGTGTCATATCTTTCCAAAAATATTTAATTGAATGATTCTTGTTGCAGATCTGAGTTCCGAGTTTGACTATTTGCCTAATGGTGCTTCTATCCCCTATATCCGTCGTTCTGGACATTCTGATTCTCCTGAAAGACATCATTCTCCAGTCGGGTCTCCTCCTGCCAGGAATGTTACGCGTGCCAGGTCAAGATCTCCTTCTACGAGTCATTCTTCTACCTGCCACTCTACCTTGCTTGGATTGAAAATTGAAAATATTCGGCTTATTCCCCACATCAATCCAAATCAGCTATTTGAAGTTCGACGTTACACTTTTCCTCCTAACAAACCAATTCAATTAAGAATATATTATAATCGCGTTGTGGCCATGCCAACTGAAGAGCAAAATGTTTTAACAACGTTAATTGGTGACGTATTCGCAATATTTAACAGTAATAATACATTTCTGCGAGGAATATACCTAATCAGTAAAACTAATATTCGAGTCAAAATGAACCTGCACAGCGGGGCGGTTGTCGAATTGAATCAAGATGAAATCAAAGAAGCTCCCTTAGGCCCACGTGCACGAATATCAAAGAAATTTAAAATTGTATCTCGAGACGGCATTCATCTACACCCTTAATTTATATTCGTTTTCAATAACTACTACTTGTAAGAATTCTTTGTAAAAACATAAGTTTATGCAAAATTACTTTAAGTTCTTTTAAATGGTGTTAATTATATTATTTTATTGATTATTTAGATTTACTTTTAGTATACTTTCAGTTATTACCAGTTTATTGAGTAAACAGCAACTTTTTAAAAATTTGAATTGCAGTAGATCAAACACTACCAATCAAAATTTTAACAAATTGTGAAGCAATTTTTAAATTAAAATTTTTTTATTTAATTCATAATATATGTTATTATTTTGTGAATTTTCGGGTATGCAATCATGAATTAATTATAAATAATTAATATTATATTATTTAATTGAAATTAATTAATTAATTAAAAAATCTATTTCTATGTGGTTACAAAACCACTTGCTTCGTTCTGTTTTTATAAATATATTTAACTTTTAACTACATTTTGTTCGAGCCATTACCTATTTTATCTTGTAATTTAATGTAATTTAAATTCAATAAAATTTATTTTAATGTTAACATTCCTAAAATATTATTGTTGCAACATATTTAAAATACACATTGTATTGTTAATTTGTCGAGAAATTTACCGTGACTCAAGAAAATAGGTATAAATCTTCTGGCATTAAACTATTTTTATTGCTACCTTAAATTTAAAAAAGAATTTTTTGCTTTTTAAGTTTAAAGAAGTACTTCGTTTTTTGAAGTCTTTAGCCATGTCTACGATGCGAAGACAGAAGAATTTTTTTGTGAATCTTTAGGAGAGCGTTTTCACTTTCAAAATTCAAGCAAAAACTCTTTGTTTTTCAAATTCACCCTATTGAATATTAAACAGGGAAAAAGTTCATTGCTTCTCACCATAGATAATATCGTTTTTCCATTCACGGCTGTTCATACTGCCACTAACATTGGCTCAACGTCTCCTATTTAATGAAAGAAAATTTAGAAGACAATACTGCGCTCGAGCAAATTCATTTTATTGTTTTTTGATCATTACTCATTTAGAAAAAGTTCAAAATGATACCGAAACCAACCTTCTCTAGAGGCTGTAAGACATTGTAGTTGGTGGCGAAACTTAAGCGTCAGAGACATAGGGGTCAAAAGGACCTCGGCCTGAAGGCGTATGGATATGGATGTAAGGATCCCTATAGACGGACTGTCCTGGTATGCATGATTGTAGTGTGATAGAAGGTTGAAAGAGCATAGCTAGCATGGGCCTTTTGGATCCTTAGGTCAAGGTCCCTCCCGGACTGATTCCAGTTCTTGGAATCTGCACGGGAATGACCTGCGGCAAGTGGCGACTCTCCGGCTCTGTAGGAGAGCCATAGGAAAAAGGTGGGACTTGAAACTGAAGACCCTTATGTGGATCTACATGGCGATCCTGTGACCTAGGTATACCTATGCAGCGATGGTCTGGTGGAGCAGGGTTGAACTTTCTACTGTAAAAATTCGACTAGAAAGGATCAGGGGACTGATTCTGAGAGGCATGACTGGTGCCTCGAAGTCGGCATCCACAATATTTCTGCAGGCACTTCTGTTTCTTCAGGGGTTTGGAACCCCTCCATCTCACCATCAAGGCCGTGGCGGCGAAGGCGGCCTGGAGATGAAATACATTAAATGATAGCAGTATCTCGACTATAGTGAGGATACCAATCGATATTGCAAGGAGACCGATACTAGCATGCTCTGGGACAAAATTTCCACTTGTCGCTATCTCTTTGACAAGAAGTATCGTATTAGCCTATTCATAACAGTGGAATGGCTTAACGGTGAGGCACACCTGCCCAGTGATGAAGACGGCTGATTCACAGATGGCTTCAGGAACAGGGAGAACGCAGGAGTCGCTGTATATCGTAGAAGGAATGAAATGTGTTTCACAATTGCGATGGGGTCCTTTTCCACAGTTCTGAAATCTGAGAATATAGTTATACTTCAGAGCGCCTACAAGGCAAGGGAGCATGGCAATAAAAGGAACATTCGTATCTGCTAAAACAGCAGGGCTGCTGTCATTACTCTGAATGGAACAACGACCGTGTCACTACTAGTTCAGGAGTCCTTTGAGGCACTGCATAGGCTAGCGACAGACATCCGAGTGACTCTGCTTTGGGTCCCTGAACACGGTTGAATCAAGGGCAATGAGACATTGGACAGGCTAGCTTAACTAGCAGCAAAACAAAATTCTACTAGACATAAGCCAGTTGTAGGCTTATCGGTAACGGAAACCTCCGGTACCTCAGACATAAGTTAGGGCTTGAAGAAAGTCTACTCTGCTGACTGTTTGGAGAGGATAATGAGACGTTTACTAATATCCTCTGTCACTTTCCTGCAATTGCGGGGAAATTTTTAATACTCATAGGCAGTATCTGCATCAATAAGTCGAAAATATCGGTCAACAGCGTGATAGCGGTCCTCTCCCTATGGAGAGGGCTATGGAGTCACGTTTAAGGCTAAGAAGGGACGCAACGGAATCACCTAAGCGTCAAAGGTTGTAACGGTCTCAACCCAGAACAATAGTAGTAATAATAATAATATCGGAATCAATATTATTTTGATATTGCAACAAAAATAATACCGACTTTAAGAGCGTTTTAATCGGTCGGAATAAGTGATCGAATTTTGAGATCATAATGACCTGATTTGATACGATGGATGAAGTTGAATCTAGATGGCTATCGATCCTCTATTGCTTTGGTTCATATGCAAGCTTGTTATCGTTTCTGATCGCGCAGTGAACTCCAAATGTTAAAAAAGAACGAAATCTAATATTAGAAAATTTCACATGTTGAGTGTAATTGTCATTTTAGTTAATTGATCCTTTTTATACTGTATATACTTGGTGACGATTTGCTACCACAAATATTGATATGGGGTTTTATCTCTAAATTCTATGCAAATAAAACTTTTCCAACTAAGTCTTACCTAGACAAACTGTCCCCATTTTGATTCATTAAAATATATAGTGTCATAACTATTAATTAAATTTAATGAATTATTTTTCACACATTAATATTTACAATTTATAATTAATCTGTGTAGGTTTATTATATATCTTTTGCAAAAACGTGTTTTTACAAGATGAGGATTTTTTGCTCTGTTGTCACATTCTGGGCGGTTATTCTCAAGTTTATAGGTAAGTATAAAACATATGTGAGTAATTTGTTCGATGAAAATCTATAATTTGTGTGATACAATATATTGAATTCGGATTTTTACATACGCTAGTATTATTATTACACCATTAAGCCGTTTCCCTTTCGGGGCAAGCGTGACTCACTCGTTGGGGAGGGGAGTAGTGTGAGGAAGGGGTTATCAAATTTTTAGATTGATCTAGAATTCTCGTCTTACTTATTTAAATAACTCGGTCATTCCGCAACACTGCTTAGACCCAGGTTGCTGATCAATGATTTTATTAAAATGAAATGTACAGAAAATTGTTAGATTTAACTAAAGTTTTTTTCCTTCAAATCTACTAAGAAGTTATGACCGATCCAAACGTGCCAAGTTTTTTATAGTTTATTTATTATTACTTATTTTTAAAATATCTAAAAGTCTATTTACACAAGTCCACTTTTTCTCGATTTGGTATCCCATGCTACATTTATCAAATAACTACATAAATTATATACATTAACTCTCGTAGTACCAGGTGTGGATCAAAAGCCCAGAAGACCAGATGGGGTCGCATCTGACCCCACCTTTTTCTATTGCACAAAAACTCTTTTATTAATATCACAAAATCTTTTATTATCAAAATGCAGCAAAATAAAACTCATTTTATTAATTTTCCCTTTAAACTTTCTACTCAGATTTCTTTCATGTTACATAAAGCCGCTATTTTTCAAATCTGATTCCTCAAGTCATGGAAGTGATTTACTTAGAATGTTTTAACCACTCACGATCATGGTAACATCCATAAATTTTTTTTAAGACCAAATTATACATTTTAAGGCCAAATTAACAATGCTATTGACGCATAATTAACAGTTTTCCTCTAATGAAGCTTCCCATTGCAAATTACCTCGCGATGATAACAAAAATTACTTTTCTAGAGTAAATATCACATACAATGAAATGATAAGAATTCAACTTGGAATAACGTATAAAAGATGCAAAATTGCATAATCTGTTAGAGCTAGACTAAAGGACTAAACGATTATTTTTACCTATAAAAAAAGTAATTTAGCATCCTTAGTTAGCCCAAGTTCATTGAACATAAAAACTCAATCATTCTATCCATCTCCCTTTTCCCTAAAAAAATATTAAAAAGTGTCCTTGAATTCATCATGTGAAATTAATTATTTTACTCATCTTTTTTGTCGAAACTTATTCTAATAAAATCTAAATATCTTAGACGGGTTATGAAAACTATTATCATCTTTTAGATAAGGAAGATAAGCTTTATTATATGTATAACTTGAGTACGCAACAGACTATCGCTTGGGAAAATAAGTTCTGACAAGATGAGAATTTTTTATACTTTCGTCACATTGTGGGCGGTTATTCTCAATTTTGTAGGTAAGCATAAAATATTTTTGAATTTAAGTAAATTTTTTTAAACTTCAAGCAAATGAAAATGCTGGACTCGGAGTTTTATATAAATTGTAGATTTCACTGAAAATTTGGTGAAATATACAGAAAATTGATAGACTGAACTAAATTGTTTTGTTTAAGCCTCCTAAGAAGTTATGAACGATCTGCTTAAACATTTGATGTTTAATATTTCAGCACACTGTGAGCAACAAAGCCTAATAATTGATATTATTTATTTATACCGACCTGTTTTATTTGAAGCAGCTTACCTTTGCAAAAAATCTCCACGTACAAATATGAGTTGGTAAAGTCAAACTTGTCCAAGTAATTTTTTAAAAAATTTCCCCATAAAAATACAGTCGAGCATCTTATTTGGACGCCTGTCAATAGGGCGCTATCTCAACTGTACTCAGGCCCTCTTAACTATAATGGGTGAATATGAAGAATTATGATTCTTATTTCAGGCGTAGTCAAGTTTCGGTACACATTTTTTCACTTGCTTTATCCACTTTGTTGATAAATATATTCAACTAAAAAATATGTCACATATATAATGTTCATATATAGGACCTACCCACGCAAGAAGACAACCCATTGATACACATATTTCAAGTTGCGACCAACCGTTGGCGCTGGGCTTCTTCATACTTCTATCATTGAGTGGAGAACCCTCACTGCATTTGAACGTACTCTCAGCTTCTACCCGCCACGTTGACTGAATAGAGCGCTCGCGACGAAAATAAATTTTCTAATGCATTGTACTTATGTACCAGGGGTGCTAGTTGAAGTTTGCCGATTTAACTCCTAGATGCCGTTAGAGATATGTATACATTTCTATGATTTGGCAACTATGTCATATTTTTATATGGACAATTACCTTCAAAAATACACAAATATACTCTGCTAAAATAATAGCATCATAGTTGTGTACCTCAGTGAATATGTCGAGTTGTGTTCCAAGTAAATCGCATTTGCGTCATTCTTTGCTTTTCTTATTTCATCAAAAGAAAAAAGCAGTTGAATCTCCTCGATTGCTGGTAGGAACTTATGCTGAACATGATCCAGTGACTAGAACATGTGAGAATGGTTTCGTCAATTTAAAAGTGGCGATTTGGGCTTGACAGACAATGAACATCCTGGTGCAGCGAAAAAGTTCAAAGACGAGGAATTGCAGGCGTCATTGGATGAAGACCCAACCCAATCGCAACAACAATTGGCACAAACGCTTAATATGACCCGAGGAGCAATTTGCCAACGTTTAAAAGTCATGGGAAAAATCCAAAAGTATGGAAAGTGGGTACCACATCAACTGAACCATAGACAAATGTAAAATCGAAAAACCATTTGTGAAATTTTTCTTGAACGGTTCGAAAGGAAATATTTTCTGCATCAAATTGTTACGCATGAAGAAAAATGGATTTATTTCCAGAACCCGTAGCGGAAAAAATCATGGCTTGCACCTGGTGAGGTCGGCCCATCGACTCCAAGGCCAAATCGCTTTGGCCGTAAGACAATGCTCTATGTTTGGTGAGACCAGCGTGGTGTGGTGGACTTCGAGTTATTAAAACCTGTTGAGACGGTGAATACGGATTGCTACCAACAACAAATTATCAATTTCAATTAGCCGTTGATCGAAAAACGGCCGGAATGGACCCGAGGACATGGCAAAGTTATCCCACTACATGACGACGCACCGTCTCATACCATTAAAGTGGTGAAGAACACATTAAAAACATTAAATTGGGAAATACTATCACACCCGCCGTACTCTTCAGACCTCGCCACGTCCGACTATTACCTTTGCCTCAAAAGAGAAAAAGTTTTTTTGGAACGGTATCCATGAGTTGCCTGAAAGATGGGCGATATGTGTAGAATCCAATGGTCAATACTTTAAATAAAAAATTTTTGAGATTCCCTTGAGGATTAACTGTTTTCTTTTTTAAAAAACCGGATTATCTTCTACGATTTTTAAAACAATTCTAGTATTTTTAAATAGATTCAATTTATTTAAACATTTATTTATCGTATTGTATCATATTTTCAAAGTAAAATATAACATTTTGTAATTTTTTAGAGTAGCACATTTTTCCAAAACTATGTCATTATTTAAGACATCAAATATTGTTTAAACAATTTTTTGTTTGCTTAAGCTATTTTCTTTTCAAGAGTAACATAAAATTGAACACATATAATTATTTTTCTGACTGAATAGTGCGCACAAAAAATACATAAAGTTAAATATAATATTGAATGGCCTTTAGAAATAGTAAATTCTGCTAAAAGCTAGATGTAATTGCTTATACAATTAATTAATATTTTTGTCGAATTTTCTTAAAATTTAGAATGGATGGAGACTTCCTCATCTATTCACCCCCCTTACTCCATCAAAAAATAAAAAATACATCACTTCTATGCAGTGTTTTTCAAAAGATTTTACACTAGTAAACTTGTGTTTGCTTAGTAAAGTACACTATGAACTCTCGATGAACTACTTTAGCACTAATTCGCCGTTTTTAGCCAATTTATCTTCTTTAAAGAGAGCAAACAGGATTGTTTCATTAATTAATTGTGTTTAAGGTATGTAAATAAAAGTATGTAAGATTGATCACTAGACTTGACTAGGGTATACTTGTGTTTTTTAGGATTGCTGACTCTGAATTCCAGGTCCATTTACCCTTGAACATCATATTCAAGGTCATCTGCAGTTTAAGCTGCAAAAAAATCCAGAAAAAAAAGATTTATAGGTTTTTGGGCTCGCCTAATGCAGATTAGGGGATCTTCTCATCCCTTTAACTAACCTAGAGGGTCTTTAAAAGTTATCTCCAGAACATCTCAAGATTAAACTGAAATCGCTTAGTATTTTTACCCAGTAGTTTTCCTGAATATTTCTTGGGCCTTTTTAAAGTTTGACGATCAACTGACCTTGAACCTGATCTGCAAGCGGTCAGCGACTTAGGATGCCTAATCAGCGATCCCCAAAACTGCAGGATACCCTAGTCAAGTCTGATGATTCAAGCAGACCCCCTTTGTATTTACTAAGCATATACAAGTTTGTCAGTGTCGAATCTATCGGAAAATATTTAATTGAAAGATCCTCAGTCGCCGCTTCCAACACAGTCATTAAATTATAAATTTCTATTTAGATACTGTACGCAATTCAATACCAAAATATGCTTCTATACTTTGTGAATGATTGAATTATCTGTTTCTAATTGTAGATCTGAGTTCCGAGTTTGACTGCTTGCCTAATGGTACCCCTATCCCGTATGTTCGTCGTTCTGCACCTTCTAATTCTACTGAAAGACATCAATATCCAGTCAGTTCTCCTCCTCACGAGAATGTTCCCCGTGCCAGATCAAGATCTCCTTCCACGAGTCATTCTTCTACCTGCCCTTCTACCTTGCTTGGATTTAGAGTTGAAAGTATTCGGCTTATTCCTCACATCAATCCAAATCAGCTATTTGAAATTCGACGCTACACTTTTCCTCCTCACAAACCAATTCAATTAAGAGTATTTTGCAATCGCTATGTGCCAGTCCCAAGTGAAGAGCAAAATGTTTTAACAACGTTTAATGGTGACGCCTTAGCAATATTGATTCAAAATAATACACTTCTGCGAGGAATATACCTAATGAATAGAATTAATATTCGGGTCAAAATGAACATGTACAGCGGTGCGGTTGTCCAATTAAGTCAAGATGAAATGAAAGAAACTCCCTTAGGCCCAAGTGCACGAATATCAAAGAAATTTAAAATAGTATCTCTGGATGGCATTCGTCTACACCCTTAATTTATATTGGGTTTTAATAACTGAAACTTTTAAAAATTCTTTTTAGCAATATGAGTTTATCCAAGATTAGTTTGAATTTTTTTAAATGGTTTTAATTATAATAATTATCGATTATTTTGATTCACTAGCAGTATACTTTAAGTTATTACCAGTTTATTTAGTTGACAGCAACTTTTTAAAACTCTCAATTGCATGGAAACAAATACTACCAGTCAATATTCTTATAAATGTTAAGGAGAGTTAAAAATTCAAAAAATTTTATCTAATTTATAATCATTGTTTTTATCTTGCGAATTTTTCGGGAATAAATCGTCATCCATATTAGGCGTACCCAGAAATATTAGAAAAGCGTTTTCTATTGAGCAACAAAATATGCAAGTTGAAATGAAAGGAAGCTTTAATAATCAATTTCCTTTAGATTTTTAGTGTTTAAGAAATTTGAGCAGTGTTTGCAAGTTAGCAATTTATTTCTATCTCTTTTAAATGCATTTGAAATGTATCTGTTATCGTAGAATGTGTTGAAATTTTACGATATTAATGACATTACAATCATTAATATTTAATTATTTTAATAAATTAATTGATAAATTAAAAAGTCTTTTTTTATGTAGTCGCGAACCCACTTGCTTTGCTCTATTTTTATAAATATATTTAACTTTAAACTAGATTTTTTTAAGCTATTAAATATTTTATTGTAATTCAAATTTGATGAAAATTATTTTAATGTTAACATTCCTGATATATTATTGTTGCAACATATTTAAAATACACATTGTATTGTCAATTTTTCGATAAATTTACCGTGACTCAAGAAAATAGGTATTAATCGTCTGGCATTGAACTATTTTTATTGATAATTTAAATTTAAAAAAGAATTTTTTGCTTTTTAAATTTAAAGAAGTACTTCATTTTTTGAAGTCTTTACCCATATCTACGTTGCGGAGACATAATAATTTTTTTTCATGTATCTTGAGAAGAGTATTTTGACTTTCGAAATTCGAGCAAAAAACTGTTTGTTTTTTAGATTTGCCCTAGTGAATATAAAACTAATCGGTTTCCATTAGGTCTTAAAGAAGGATACAAATTTTAATTTTTAATACTTTCCCAAAGTAAACCTTTTACAGTTTTTATTTCATCAAGTTCAGTACTTGTCAGCATTGAGAATATCGTTTTTCCATTAACTCTCTTTAGAACCCACACAGCAACCAAGAACCAGCCCTCCGTTGGTATGGTGGCCTACAAACGGATATTCATTGCGTGTGTCGCTCAATGTAACCACTCCGCAAGCCATAGGTGTAGAGTGAGCGTCCCTGTGGCACTTTGACACCTGGGGGCCAGGAATGTATTTCAACGGCCTCTCGGGGACACCAGAAGACCTCCCCGAGTAATTTATCTTACGCCAACATGCAAGGCACAGCAGGGGCGGGCCTTTTCTTTCCCTAGCTGCTCGTGGGAACAAAAATGGAACACGGCAAATTAAATAAAGAAGAAGAAAAGGAGTTTCGTAGAGGGAAGAGGGCATAACAAACCCAGGCGGCGTCTGGGCCCCAGCTCTTCCAAGAGCTAAGGGATTGACGGTCTCTCTGAGTGAGGCTATGGAAACGGGAGCGGCCATAATTCCTTCAATAAAAAATGCCATTATGGTTCCCAGAAAAGGAGACCAAAGTGGCAAGCGCAGCGATAATGGGCATATCGGCGACTACAGCACCGATAACCATCACTGAGGCTTAGAAGTAGGAAAAAGGATCAGATTACACCCCACCGGGGGTAGCTAAGCCTGTAAAGAGGCAAAAGGCGGCCGAACAACTGACGAACATGGAGTCGTCGGGAGTGGAGTTGACAGCCGCCCCGAGGGCTGGCCCTTTGACGGTGGTTGTGATGGTTACAAGCTACCCGAAATTGTAGCTCACTACAGTGCCGTTTGAGCTCTTTAGGAAAGCTACCTGGAGGGCGCTCTAAAGGGATAAATGGCCGAAAACTATGACCTGATTCTGTAGTGAAGGTGTCTTTGTATTTGTAGAAGCCGACATAGCGGCTAAAGCTTGCTACACAAATTTGTGGTCGAGACAAACCCTTTGGGAAGGCGCACACAGGTGGAGAAGGAACCAAACACCTGCAGGTTGTGCATATTCCTGAGTCTTAGGCGAGGTCTCTTGCGGTCCTGAATTACAGGCACTTCCACCACTTTGGACAGGTTAACTTTAAAGTACAGAAAGATCGGAAGTAGACCTAAATGTCTGTCCCCGGCCTAACGATAACCCAAATTAACTTTCACCATAGCAAAGGCGCCTCTGCAGTTTCGCAGAGGGGCATGGCTGCAAGGCACACAGGCAACTTGCTTTGTTAAAGGGAATTCAAGGCAGCTAATCCAAGGGCTTGCATACTTGCGAAGGGAATCAAGGTCGTTCGCTGCTTGAGCTGTGTTTCAGGGATTTGCTGGTAATAGCCACGGATCTGAAAGGAATAGGAAGGCTAGTCATAGGATCGACTTACTTTTCATATGACAAAGATACCAATTTACCAGTGGAGGTACGTACAATGGTGAAATACTGCTAGGTGAGGTGCAATCCTAACTCCAACCATATTCTGTGGGGTAGCACGGACGTCAACCCAAGAGATAACGACCTAGCGGAATACCCAATTACCACTGATTTCGATATTCTTAATACGGAGAACACCCCGGCGTTTAGTAACTCTGCCAGGAAACAAGTGATTGACATTACTCTCTGTACCAATAGTTTTACAGGCAATATCAAAAAGTTGAGAGTCTAACATGAATCCCCTCTCTCAGATCGCTCACAGATAAAGTTCAAGTTGGAATCAATGGTGCCCGCTTCTGGCCCTAATTGGGCAAGAAATCCAAGAAGAACGGACTGGGTTAATTTTTTCACGGAACTAAGAAGTGCACTCTTATAGGTGCCGAGATCAATCATAGATGTGGATACTCTGGAGATGGCAGCCGAGACTATTACGAAAGCAATAAAATCTACCCATGGAAGTATGTGTCGACCTTTAAGAGGCCGAAAGGCTATGGAGACACACAAGTGGAAACACGCACGGAAACCAGAGATAGCTTCAGACTTTCCAGTACAGGCAAAACGGCAAAACCTTTGCACCTAATTCAGGGTAATCAGGGATGAATACAGGAGTGAAAATACGTATGGCAAAGCAAGAATGCTGGACCAACTTTTGCACAGATATTGAGAATGAAGCAGAGGCGGCTAGGGTGTATAAGCTGCTTTGTCGAAACCCGGACGCTATTCTCGGCACTCTAGAATTGCCCGACGGGGGAGCGGGGGGGTAATTAAAGTTGGATGGGGACACCTCATCTCATCTGATGAAGGCATATGTTCCGAGCTTTAAAAAACTTAGAGGAAGAGGAGAGGATGCCTCCGAGGCAATTAAAGGCGCCTGTGGCCCAACTGGGCCCTGAAGTCCTTCTGTCCTTACAAGTCTCCCGGTCCAGATGGCATATATCTATCTAGTTATATTCCGGCTGCATTCTCACATCTTTCGTACTAAAAACTGTAAAAAGACTTGTGGACAGATATATCCGCGATAAAATCTTGTCCAGTAGGCCACTTCACAAGCATCAACCCACCTAAAGGGCTGGTTACTCGTCAGAGACGGCCCTAAGCACAGCAGTTAACCTAAGCGAAAAACAACTGAAGCTAAAAGGCCTTGCGATTGAAACCTTTATGGACAAATTAAAGGAGCCTTTAACTTCGCCCCGGGAGAGGTGATCAGGAAGGCCATGATCTCACACAGATTACCTATGGAATTTGTAGAATGGAAATACCACATATTGGCCATTAGGAACCTAACTGCAACTAAGGGTGATACCACTTTATGTATAACAGCTGACGGACACAGTTGTATTCACCAGAAGGTATAAGTAAAGAACCACGAATTTACCACTTTTCTGTAATCTGAGATTATGGCCATACTTCATTGCGCCTACAAGGCAAGGGAGTATGACGATAAAAGGAACATTCGCATCTGCTCAGACAGCAGGGCTGCTGCCATGGCTCTGAATGGAACAACAGTTCAGTAAGAAGTGGATGGTGAGGAACCCAAAATATTTGGCGAAGAAAGGGTGTTCTGTATCCAGAGACGGAACGATTGGTCATTGCGATACACGACAAGGTTGTCAGCACCAGGAATTATCGCAAACACGAGTTACATCAAGACGTGGTTGATCGTTGCCGTGAACGCCTTTCTATAGATACATTCCAATACCCGTTTTATAAAGCGAAGATTACATTTTATATCTGGATGTTACTATCCAAACGAATCATTACAGCCGGGCCAATCGACCTGACATCGTGATGCGAGAAAAAAAAGGTTGAAGAGTTTAAATCATCAGCATTGCTTGTCCACTCAACCGAAATTTGCAAACAACCTTTGCACTGCAACAAAAATAATACCCACTTCAAGAGAATTTTCATCGGTCGGAATAAATGATCGAATTTTGAGATCATATTAACCTCATTTGAGATCATGTATGAAGTCAAACCTATATGGCTATCGTTCCTCGATTACTTTGGTTCATATGCAAGCTTGTTATCATTTATGATCGGGCAGTGAACTTCAAATGTTAAAAAAAAACGAAATCTGATATTAGAAAACATTAACTGTTAAATTTAGTTGTTACTTTCGTTAATAAATCCGCTTTTTTTACTGTGCGTACTTGGTGACGATTTTCTAACACAAATATTGATATAGGGTTTTATCTCTGAATACTATCCAAATAACATTTCTCCAACAGAGTCGTACCTAAGTGCGCAAGAGAATATTCGTTTGCAAAAATTTGGTTTTACAAGATGAAGATTTTTTATTCTGTCCTCACATTCTGGGCGGTTATTCTCAATTGTATAGGTAAACATAAAACATATGTAAATTTAAGTGAATTTTTTCAAGCTTAGCGCAAATAAGAAATTTTTTAGCTCTAATTGAAATTCTATCACAAATGGTATGTTCTTCTAAAATTTATTTGAGTTGATCAGAAATGCGAAAGTATTAATTGGATTGTCACATACGCTAGTAGATTTCATTAAAAATAACGTCAAATTTACAAAAATTGTTTGATTTAACTAAAGTTTTTTCCCTTCAAATCTACTAAGAAGTTATGACCAATCAAAACGCGCCGAGTTTTTTAAAGTTCAAAGAGGAGTATCTAGGAAATAAAACAATGCTAAACCGTGCTTTTGTTTTTAACTCTCCCTTATCCAACCCTATTCAGGGCGCCCTCAATATGACCGCAAAATGCAAAACTACATTTTTACGTGTTATCGCTATTTTTCAGCAACTTCTGTCGTCTTTTTTGCACAAGTGATTATCAATGGGCAACTTGAATACTTCCTATGATTTCCTAAATAGTTTTTATTTTTTCAAATTATTGCAACTTTGTTAAACACTTAATTATTCCTAAGATAGTTTAAAAATTTTCTTTTTTCTAAGCAATATATAACATTTGGTCAGTTTTTGGAGTAGCACATTGTTTTTAAAACCATGTGATTATTAAAATATCTGAAAATCGATTCACAGAAGTCCAATTTTTTTCAAATTGGTATCCTATGCTACTTTTTTTAAATAATTGCATAAGTAACAAATAGATATTAAGAAATAGTTTCGTTCTGCAATTATAATATCATATGCAAATTAAGGCATATGGATAATATCTGTGATACAATTATTTTTTAAAATTGCAAAAATTATATTTTTTGTTAGAAGAAATACATACCAGTAAACCACGCTAATAACTCTTATTTTTAACTTTTAGTAACCCCCCTCCCCTAAGATCACCCAAATATGACCTAAAATCAGTTGATGTTTTTTCTTTCTCGAATTTCCTTCAAGTTTAGTGTGAATTGATTAAGAATACAAGATGTTTAAACAACGATGTGACTTTTGTAACAAAATTTGACACTGTAAAACTTGTTTTTGATAAGTAAAGTACACAATGAACTCACTATGAACTACCTTCACACTTATTGAATGTTTTTAGCCTATTTACATCCTTTAAGGAGGGAGGAGAAGATAGTTTTATTAATTAAATATGTTCAGGGTCTATGAATATAAAAGGTCATTTGCAGTTGAAACTAAAATACAGAAAAATAGATGTATAGATTTTTGGGCTCTGATGTGCTGGAGGTAGGACTTAGGATTCCGAATCAGCCTCCCCAAAAACCCCAAGATACCCTAGTCAAGTCAGATGATCAAGCTGAAACCTTTGTATCTCCATAACCTGTACTTAAATAATTAAAAAAACCAAATTCCCTCATCACGGGCGGGGAAGGGGGGGGGGAGTTAAAGAGTAGAAATTGTGAATAAGAGTAAAGGTGGTTCATTTAAAGTTCATAGCGTTTTTACTAAGCAAATACATTTTGGTAGTGTCGAATCTTTCCAAAAATATTTATTTGAAAGATCCTCAGTCACCACCTCTAACCCAGTCAATAAATTTTAAATTCTATTTAGAAATTGTACGCATTCAATACCAAACTATATTTTTATACATTGTGAATCATTTAATTATCTCTTTCTTGTTGCAGATCTTAGTTCCGAGTTTGACTGTTTGCCTAATGGGGACCCTATCGATTATGATTGTCGTTCTGAACATTCTTGTTCTCCTGGAAGACATCAAACTCCAGCCAGGTCTTCTCCTGCCGAGACTTCTCTTCGTGTCAGGTCGAGGTCTCCTCCTGCCAGTAATTCTTCTTCCTGCCCTTCTACCTTGTTTGGATTTAGAATTGAAAGTATTCGGCTTGTTCCCTACATCAATCCAAATCAGCTATTTGAAATTCGACGTTACACTTTTCCTCCTGACAAACCAATTGAATTGAGAATATCCCCCAATCAAAATGCTCCCATGCCAACTGAAGAGCAAAATGTTTTAGCAAAGTTGAATGGTGACATCTTTGCCATATTTATCCATAATAATACAGTTCTGCGAGGAATATACCTAATCAGTAAAATTAATATTCGGGTCAAAATAAACATGTACAGCGGTGAGATCTTCGAATTGAATCAAGATGAAAAGAAAGAAACTCCTTTAAGCCGAAGTGCACGAATATCAAAGAAATTTAAAATAGTATCTCTTGACGGAAATTGCCTACACCCTTAATTTATATTCATTTTCAATAATTTCAACTTGTTAAAATTCTCAGTAGAAAGATAAGTTTATGCAAGATTATTTTAACTCTTCATAAATTATGAGGAGATTTAAAATTTTGAAATTTTTTATTCAAATTATAATACGTTTTATTATCTTGTGAATTTTCGGGAATAAATATTTATCCACATTAGGCTTATCTAGAATTATTAGAAAATCATTTTCTATTAAGCGAGAAAAGGTGCAAGTCGAAATGAAAGGAAGTTTTAATAAATAATTTTTTTTAGCTCTATATGGTTTAAGAAATAAGAACATTGTTTGCAAGATAGCAGTTTATTTCTATCTCTTTTAAATGCATTTGCAATACCTTAATGCCTAACGATTTAAAAAAAAATTTCATCACCTTATAATCAACAGAATTGGTTGTTGCTTTTTTTTAGAACCTCCAGAGTACCCTTTATATATAATATATATATTTATCTT
>JAAAKG020072821.1:0-17214 GCA_010014905.2 Druon quercuslanigerum
AGCTTTCACTGTACTTCCGAAAAACGTTCCTGAAAATGTCCTTTTTTTTTGACGCCCATGGTGGCCTTACCCCTTAAAATGTTCATTTTGGTGTTTTTTGGAATTTTGTAAACGCAATAAATCTGGTAATTTTTGTTCTAACTTTTTTAATTTTTATCAAAAATGGCTGGCTAACGAACTTGACCTTTACTTTCTGACACTCAGAGAGTGTGCTAAAGGCCACTCGAGTAGAATAATTTCTTCAAAAGTTGGTCGTGCTCACAGACTGACATACATACATACATACAAGAGGCACATTCGTAAAAACCTGATTTTCGGATTCTGGGGGTCTCAAAACGTGGAAATTTGACAAAAACAGGGAGGGAGTCAAATTTTACGCAAATAGAATAGTTAAATTTTCAGCTGAAAAATTAAACTTTCAGAAAAAAAACACGAATTTTCAACAAAATATATGAATTTCGAAACAAGTTTTCTTTTATCTAAAATCATAAATTATCACACATCAAAAATGAATTCTTAACAAATTAGTTCTACTTTTAATTGACTAGTTGAATTTTCATAATAAAAAGAAGAATTTTCAACCCAAAAGAATGATTTTTCAACAAAATAATCATATTAACTTCAACTTCACATTATCAAATCTCGCTGACTGTCAGGGCTTTCCTGGCTTGTAACAACCCTGCATTCTTAATTCTAATAATATATTCACACAAATACATATATAAGTTTTCTAGAGTTAAATTAGATAAATGAGAAAATCCACTCTAATTAAAACTGAAAAATGTCAAGTTGCACTTAACGAGAATGCTTAATATAAACAGTAAACGTATTTCAAAGCATTCAGTATAATGAGCAGCGGTAATTTCATAAGGCTGACCGATTTTCTAAAAGTGGATACATAAAGAGGTGTTAAATGGATAAACATCTCATTTTATGGAAATTTGTTGCCCAGCAAATATTATCCAGATTTATACAGAACTTCTAAACCAACTTTAAAACTTCCAATTTAAAAGTGTCCAGTTTAGAAAAAATATAAAGAAGTTGAAAAAGTTAAATCGGAAAAGCTTCGACCTCTGAAATTCCATTCAATAATTTTTCATAATTAAAATCTTGATAAGCTTCAACAATTTTTGATGTTAAAATAGCTCTTTTAAAATGCAAAATCTTTCGACAGAATTTTTAATATGCAAATTGCAAAATGCAAAATAGTGTAGATGAGAGTTTATGAAGACTCTATTTAAAATTTAAAATTCCATTTTTTGTGAATTCCTCTTGTCGTAAAGTCGAAAGCGATTTTTTTACTAATCGCTTATAAGCCCTGCCACGTTTGGGGCAATAAACATCCATCATGTGTGTACTGTCAAAAGAAAGAACGATAAGCAATTTTGTGTGCCGTGTGCTTCGTGAGCCATATATAATCGAGCTTTATTAACGCGCTGATTGAATTTTCAATAAAGCATGACAGATCAATTTAGTGATGCTAATCGGAAAGGAGATGAAAAGTGACTCGCACAAATCATCCTCCTCTCCGATTAACAAAGCAAATGTTCATCGATTTATAATTCAACTCGAAATCAAATTTAAATTCGAAATTTGGCATCCAGTCATTATGACAATTGAATAAAAAAGGTCATTGCTAAATTTCCAAGATCAAACCAGAAGAAAAGAATCTAAATAGAACATTTCCTTTTAAAAGTCTTGGGAGTTCCCTATATAAATAATTCTCAACACTCAGAAAAAAGTGGTTCATTAACAAAAGTATTGTCTTAATGCCTGCTTTTATTTGAACCACGTGAATATATTTTTTTACACAAACATAATTCTTTGACTGCAAGATTACGTGGAGTTAGACGCTTGAGGATAATATCTGCTGCAAAAAGGTTTTTGTTCAGACAAATACAAATCCTCTATACCTTCCATTTGAAAGGAAATTCCATATTTGTCAAGAAACATCCTTTTGACATACAAATGTCGCTTTTTCTTCCCGTGTATAATATTTTTGAAGATTTATTTAAATGTTTTAAAATTACCATCTT
The DNA here is from genome assembly GCA_010014905.2 of Druon quercuslanigerum. NCBI lineage: Eukaryota > Metazoa > Arthropoda > Insecta > Hymenoptera > Cynipidae > Druon > Druon quercuslanigerum. The sequence continues at coordinate 2,037 of JAAAKG020072821.1, forward strand.
TTTATTTTTGATAATATTGACTAAAATCATAAGAGAGGTAAATATAATTTAGCCGATTGACCAATTGCTTAATAATTTTATAATGGCAATCGCGATTGCGCGCAAAATGTTTGTTATTATAGGCATCCAATTTTCATTCTAAATGTTTCAGGGTGGTCTCTAAAAACAAAAACAAGTTTCTGGTAAATTCCCGGTTACCAACCATTTTTCCATATCATAAAAATTAAATCTTTCACACCTGAAAATACGTTCAACTAATACAATATTAAATACAAAACTATAAAATCAAAGCATTTAAAGCATTAGAAGACTTCTAAATAGTTTTAAGCAATTAAAATTAAATAGTATATTACGTGACAAGGGGAGAAAGGCAGGCATTTCCGACGAGTGTGAAATGTCGCCGCGGGAGCGAAGCGAGGGCGGCATTCACACGAGTAGAGATATTGCCTCTCCCCTTGTCACGTACGCTATATTTTTCACGACAACCGGACTGAAAGCTAGGTTTTTGTGTACGATATGGATAATAGATTATTTTTAGTATTTTATAAAATTTATGTAATTTGTGAAAATTTACGAAATTTATAGAAATTGATGAAATTTGTTGAAATTTACGAAATTTATAAAATTTATGAAACTTATGGAAATATATGAAATGTATGGTAATTTACGGAAATTTATGAAAAGATACCGGTAACTTTTGATAGCAGTTCTTTTGAACGCATACGCAATAACTAAGTTCGAAGTTGTCGCTCAGTGGATGATCTAACGTATGAAAACATATGAAATTGGTCACTTTCGAAGCGATATACAGGCGTCGAAATTCAAACGTTCAGACGGGCATTGCGAAAACTAAATAATTTTTGATTCATTAATTCATTAAACAATTCTTGCCTAAAAAAAAGCTTAAATTTTTTCCTTTATACATCTTCAGGTAACAAAAATGGACTTATCATTATTTCCTCGTAAAAATTAGGATCTTAATTATTTTTAGGAATGTTTAAAGCTTTTGAACGTTTTAAGGAATTTCAAAAGGTTTTCAAGACTTTACGACAATCCAAGGAATTACATAAGAGTTAAATAACGTAGTGCACATATTTTCAAAGATTTCACGGACTTTTCAGAGATTAACGGAAAATGTATGAGATTGGAAAGATTTTAAAAGACTTAAGATTTTTTTCATTATTTCAAAAGACTTCAGAAAATATAAAAACTTATAATATTTCTATAAATTGCAAAGAATATAAAAAAATTAAGGGATTTCGTAGGATTTCAAAGATTTGAAGAGAGGATTTCCAAGATTTACAAATATTTTAAAGGATTTCACTGAATTTATCCGCAAGATTAAAGAGATTCCATAAGATTTCAAATATTAGAAACGAATTTTTAATATTTTTAATAACTTTCAAGAATTTGACCGAATTTTAAGGGATTTCAAAGGATTTGAAAGATTTTTCGGTATTTCAGATGATTTCCACAAATTCTAAAGTATATTTGGGTACATTTTAGGGTATTTCAAAGGAGTTTCAGGAAATTGTAAAGAGATTTACCAAATTTAAAGAAGTTGCCACGGATTTAATGGTTTTAGGGAATTCAAAATGTAATGTCACGGGTTTTTTAAGAGATTCTCTTTAAAATTGTAGAACGCTGAGTTGTGAATGTTTATTATTGAAGATCTTTCTATTTTCTTAAATTTACAATTGAAAACCATGCAATGTTTAACATTTAAAATAAAAGATTATTTAATTTTGATGATTTGCATTTGAAATTTCTTCATTTTGAAAGATTTTGAATTCAAAAGATCTTGGGTCATAAGAAAATTCGAGAATATTAATTGGGTATTCATATAAAGGTATTTAAAATTAAACTTATCAAAAAAGCGTTCAAAATTGCATCGTTATCTATTATAAAAATTAAATATTAAAGAGTCTTTAATTGCAAATCTTTAAAAAAACATTCAAAATTACATATTCTAAAACTAAATCCCAAATTAATAAATCTTCAACTATAAATTAAAGAAATGAACAAATTTTCCATTTTTAATCTTAAAAATGGAATTATTCTAAAAACGTTCAAAACTTCATTCCTTTAAAACGTAAATCGTGAAAAGTTAATATTTTTTTATCAGCAATTTCTAAATTCAAGAATTTTCAATTGTAACTCTTAAAAATTGTAAATATTTAAAATTGAAGTTCTTAATTTTTGAAATATACAATTTAAAATATGCAAGTTTTAAGTTCAATGGTTTTAAACTGTGTAATTTTGATTATTTATTTGAAAATTTAAGAATTTTTATTCATAAATATTTAAAATTGAATAAATTTTAACCGTAAATCTTCAAAATACACTCTTTTAGATTCTTAATTCACCATCCACGTATTGAATAAGCCATTTTGAATTTAGAAATTATTCATTTACTTCAATTGAGGAACCTTAAATACCTTAGGATACCCATTTTCATCAAATTGAGACCAGTTTCAGATTTATAATTCGTCATGTTGGATTAGATAACTTTAACTTCGAAATTTTATTTTCAAATTCGGATTCTGCAACCCCAAAACCTCAGAATACCCATTTTCATGGGAATCGAATCAGGAAAAAAATATTTATTACACTCAAATACTTTCAAATTGCTTATTCTTGCACCAATAAATAGTTCGAATCATCCCATAAATCGGATTTTCTGGGCATAAATTTAGGCATAGTGTAGTGTAGTCCTTTTAGATAGCAATTTATAGAGAAAATATATATGGTCCTTTTTTGTAGTATTAAAGTCAATACCAAAAAATTTGTTTATCACTCGTTTGACAGAATTGTTCCCGCTCCTTTCAGTGATAATAATCATTTTTTTTAGAAATTTATTATTTGACTTTCAAAAGTTGAGACCCAATATTTTTTGTCCGAAAAAAATATATATGCATGTACCTTCATCCTAAGCTTTTTGTTTTATTTTGTTTAAAAATGAGTCTCAATATTCCGTGAACCGCACATATATATCCAAAATATTGAATTTTCAGGCCAAAAAAACAACAGATTTCTCACAAAATAGTTCAGTTCTAAACGCGACAATATGAATTTTAACAATGTTTAAATAAAAAATGAATCTTGAAGTAAAATGATAAAGCTTGATCCAAAAACTAAATTCAACTAAAAAAAATTGCATTTTTAAACAAAAATGAATAGTTAAATTTTCATTCAGAAAAATATGAAATCAAACGAATTTTAAATTACAAATGAATCAATAAGAACATAATTTTTAACAACATCAAAAAATGCATTTTTAACCAAATAGTTAAATTTTTAATCAAACCGATGAATTTTTAACCAAGAAGATCTACATTTCAATCAAAAAGGATTATTTTTTCACAAAAATGGAATTGTTAAATTTCTAATCAAAGTAATGAATTTTTAGTTAAAATGATGAATTTTGAAACAAATATAATTCATTTTGAATCAAATAGTTCAATTTCCAACACAAAGCATATAGGTTAAATTTGTATGTGCGATGCAAAAGCAGTTAGATACATACGCAAAAGAACCACCTCGTACAAAATAAACAATTTTCATCCGCTCGTTAAATCTCTGTCCAAATGAGAACAAATTTGTCCAATACACTACCATCTAATAGGAGTGCACTTTGCGCAACTTTGACACTGATCGATTTTTTGAATGAGCACACTTGTGAAAAAATGCCCCATATAAAGAAACACCCTTCCGTACCCTTAATTTTTTCTGTTCACATACGAGAAAAACAGGAGCCAAACAAAAACATTTTCAGAAGACTGAAGAAGATAAAAGAAAATTGATGGGTTCTTTTTTCTGTTTCGGAATTTACTTCACCCTCTGTCTTTTGTACTCAGCGAGGAACATTATTGGAAAGTTTTCTAGTTTATGTTTCCAAGAGCTCTAATAAAAACTTATAAAGTATTTTGGAAGAATTTTGAGCGATCGTAATTTTCATAAAGTAAGAACTGCTGGAAGTCATAGTGCGAAAATGTGCCATGCATAAAGCGCGACTTTCGACATAAGGAGTGACATAGAAAGAAAATTTAATCCCCCAAAGCCAACTTCAAAGCACGCTTACTGAACAATGTTCTGCACCAAATACGAACATCAGACTGGAAAGAGCATTTCATTCTCGTCTGATAGAATTAAATTTATCCTAGATTTTTGCCTTTTCTCTACATTTTCACAGAATAATATTAGTTATCTTGTGCAAACTCAAAATATCTAATTGGAATTCAAATTTAAGTTATCTATGTGAAATTCAAGTCATCTTATTTAAATTGAAATTGTCTAACTTAAATTCGAATCATATTAATCGATTTATGCAACCTTAATTCAGAGTAGAAATATTCGAATCTATTTATGGGCCTTAGGAAACGTAAATACATATGAAATATAAAATCTGTTAATTAAATAAACGTGGAACCTTAATGAAATTAGTTTTAGAAATTAAAATGTGTTAATAACAATGAGTTCTACAAACTTACAATTTTATAATTTCTTCAGGGCCTAAAATTTTACGTAACACTTTGTGTAGTCCGAAATCAAAAAGCAAAATTTTCAGTTTTCTAACATGATATTTCAAAAGTATTAAAAAAGGAACTTCAATGTTTTTTCAAACTATTATTCTTGAGTGTATAAATGAGCAAAATTCCTATTGATTTATCGCAAATTCCACAGTCTGTCGCATTCAAAAATTAATGAATTTGTGCAAAATTAATCTTTTTGAATTTAAAATTCAATAATTATATTAAGATTTTTTCTTTCTTGACTAGAAAATTTTTTCAAGTTAAAACAATAACTTCTTTGCTAAAAATTCACATTCTTAGGTTAAAAACTTAACTGTTTTGTGCAAAAATTGTATCTTTCGCTCGAAAATTCAATAATTTGATAACAAATTGCATTACATATATTTGGTCGCAAGTTGAACTTTGTTAAAAAATCATTTTTTAGTTTAATATTAATCATTTAAGTTAAAAATTAATTTCTTTGTTTAAAAATTTGACTTTTTTTGAAAATTTGTTTTACATTGAAAATTAATTTTTTCAGTTGATAATTCAACTATTCTATTTTTGGCTAAAAACGGATTTTTTTGTTTAAAAAATTATCTAATTTGTTAAAAATTTAATTTTTTGATTAAAAATTCACTTCTTCGTTGATAATTCAAGTGTTTGTTAAAGATTCATTGTCTAGTTGAATATTAATCATTTGACTCAAAAATTGATTTCTTTGGTTTAAGATTAGAATATTTTCTTGAAAACTCGTTTTTTATTTAAAATTAATTTTTTTCAGTTGATAATTTAACTATTCTATTTTTAGCTGCAAATTTATTTCTTTTGGGTTGAAATTTTTTAAATTTTTAAACAAATTTTTTTATTTTCTATTTTTTTAATGTATAATTGGTTACAAATTTAACTTTTTGATTACAAATTACTCTTCTTCGTAGAAAATTCAAGTGTTTGGTAAAAATTTATTTCTCTTGTTGAAAATTCAACTGTTTTGGTTAAAGATTCATCTACTTGGTGGACAAGTACAATTTTACAAAACCGCCCTCCTCCCAAAGTGTTTTACGTAATTTTTAGATGCCCCCTAAATAAATTCACGAAACAATGCAGTCGGCGAAATTTACCTAAGATTTTTGAAAGTTCAACAATTTTTCTAAAAATTTGAACTTTTGGTTTAATGAACTTGCATATTTTTGGTTAAAAAACACAACTGTTTAGTTGAAAATTAATCTGTTTTCGCTTAAGAGTTTAGGCTATTTTTATTTTAAAATAAAAATCTGTTTGGTTAAAATATCAACTAATAGATTTTTCGTTGAGAATTTATCTTCTGTGGTAGAAAATCCAACTACTTTAGTTGAAAGTGGAACTGATTTGTTAAATTTTTTTTAGTAGTTCAAAAACCTTCTTTTCTTGCTTCAAATTGAACTATTTTATAATTGATTGAAAATTGATCGTTTTAAGTTGAGAATTCAACTATTTAGTTGAAAATTCGTGCAATTAATTAAAAATTTGTCTTTTCTGGTAGAATATTAATCTTCTTGGTGCAACTAATTCATCTTTTTGGTTAACAATTGTTTTCTTTGGTAGAAAATTTCTTTCAAAATTCCAGAATTTGGTTGAAAATCTATCTATTTGGTTAAAAATTAATTTCTTTAGTTTTAATGAAAATTGAACTATTCCATTCTTTGTCGAAAACTTATCTTTATTTCTAAAAATTTAATCTTAGTGGCTGAAATTGAATCTGTTTTAGGTAAAAATTTAAATATTTTGTTGAAAATTGATCTTTTTTGTTAGAAAAGTAATCTCACGAGTTGAAACTACCTTTTTTTATTGAAAAATCATTTAATTGCGTAATTTCATTACATTGTGCAAATTTGTTTAAAAACTGCATTAACGAATGCTTGGAATGTGTATCTGAAATTATAGTTATATATAATTGAGTTTTGAATTTTATTCATTAAAATATTTAATTGTTCTACTTGATTAAATTGATTCAGTATAGAACGAATTTATTTGATAATAAAATGCTTTTATAAGTCTATCTTGATACTATCGATCGTCAACAATCTGCTGGCTATATATCAAACCTCATTCTCAAATTCCCAACTACATAAATGGAGTGCATATCAATAACAGAAGATGATATCGAAATGATAATTAAAAATGCGAAATCGGAGTGAAATTCAATAATTGCATCATCTTTTTTCCAATTTTATTTATGGAACTCTTGTAGCTTCAATTTTATGATGTGGATTTGAAACCCTGGTGAAATGAAATCCGCAGCATCATATGAAACCTCAATTCCCTTATCGAGAATTCTGAAAGGAGAGAATCTGAGAAAACTGGAACAGTCTCGAATCTAGAAATAGGCCACGAAAGATGGAATTCTCATTGTGACACCTGTTTAGTCTAATAGAGGGTGAGAAGGAGCTTAATAGAGAATTAGACTAGATTCCAAGAGGAATTATGTTAAAAAGGAAGCTCTCTGAATTTAAACATTGAAAGATAAAACTGGTCATTTTTTACTTTTATTTTTAGAATCTTTTCTCATTTCAGAAGGGAAATAGAAGTTTTGAATCAGGTGATAAAGTAGCGGTAGACTCAAATCGATCGGTTCTTTGAATAACAGAATTTCTGGTTAAAATATGCCAATTGAGTGAAATATTCAAACGGTGTAACAGAGTGTCTGCTTAATTATTTTACAAATTCCATGATAATTCCAGGAATTTTAACTTCATTTAGTAAGTATCATATCTTTTTCAAATTTTGGCCCTAAACCAATTCAAAAGAGTAGAAAATACTTGAATAACCCTTTTAATTATCCATCTGTGAATGGTTGAATTGTAATAACTAAATTTATCAACAAATCGATTAATTTCAAAATAATAGAAATATTTATGAGACAATTAAGCGAATTTTTTTTATAAATAACTTTCCTTTTCGTCCCAATTTCTAAATTAAATAATTGATTTTTCACGAAAATAGGGGCATACATTCTTTTCAATAAAAACAATGTATCAATTATCAATTCAATTTTAAACGCTTATAATTTTTAAGATTTTAAGTAAAATTATTGTCTTTTCGACAAAATAGATGAATTGCTAAACAAGCAGTTAAATTTTCAATAAAAGGAAAAATTTTCATCCAAAACATTAATTTTCTACCAAAAAAGATAAATTTTCAACAAAATAGTTAAATTTCAATCAAAGAGATGAATTTTCAACTAAAATTAGGAATTTTTAACGTAAAAAATTTCATTTTTAACAAAGTAATTTAACTTTTAAACCCAGCAGTTGAATTTTTAACCGAAAATACAAATTCTTAACGAAAACGTAATAGTTTGTATTTCCACGAAAAAGATTTCTATATCAAGACAAGAACAGTTAAATTAATCCGAAAAATACCAATAATATTTTTTAACGAAACAATTGTAATTGAAGTTTTAACAAAAAAGATTAATTTGCAAACAAGGAATTTTGAACAAAATTTTCAATAAACATGTTCATTTTGAGCGAAACACTTGAATTTCAAACAAAATAGTTAAATTTTCAACCAAATAATAAAATTTCTAACAAAAAATATGGATTCTCGAAAAAAAAGATTTAACTCTATTAAATTAAATTTAAAAGGATTTAAATTCGCAGAATCACAAGTACAAATATTACACTTGAAACAAAAAATATGAATTTGTAACCAAATAGTTGCATTATCAACTAAAAAGATGAGTTTTCAACCAAAGATTAATTTTCTATAAAAAAAGACAAATTTTCAAGAAAATATTTAAAATCTGCCTCATTGAGATTTATTTTTAAATAAAATTATGAATCTTTAAGAACAACAAAAATCAATTGATAAAAAAGTTAAACATTGGAATTCAATCATAAAAGTTAAAAATTTTAATAAAAAAGTTGAATCCTCAACCAAAATGGACTATTTTTTCACCAAGCAGTTTCAAAAATAAATTGTCGACAAAATAGTTAAATTCTCAATCAAGGAGATGAATTTTCATCTATAAAGATGAATCTTCAACCAAAAAATGAATTTTTAATAAATTAGTTAAACTTTTAACCAAGCAGTTGACTTTTCAATCGAAAAAATCGAATTCTCAAATAAAAATGTATTAGTTGAGGGTACAACATAAATTCATTAAACATAAATTTAGTAAATCATACTAAACGAAATAAATTCAAGCAAAAGAGTTAAATTTACATGAAGGTATGACTAAAATAGTTAAATCCTAAACCAAGGAGTTACATTTACTACTTGTTGAAATGTACAGTCAAAAAGACGAATTTTTCAGAAAGATTTTTAAACCCGAAAGTGTGCATTTTTAATGAAGAAGTAAATTTTTAACCAAATAGTTGAATCGAAAAACAAAAAGACTAAAAACAAATTTTCTTCTAAGAATTTGAATTTTCAACCTGAAAATACAAATTTTCAAACAAAAGGGTAATTTTCAACAAAAAAGTTGAGTTTTCTACAAAAACAGTTTAATTTTCAACAAAGGAGTTGAATTCCAAACCGAAAATGATTATTTTTTTAAACAAGATTGGTGAACAAAATTTGTTGAATTTTCAACAAAATAATTATATTTTCATTCATGTAATGACATTCTTAAACAAAAAATATAAATTCTTAACCAAAAAGGAATAATAATATCCAATTATCTCTCTAATAATTTTTTACTGGGTTGAATTAATTAAATTCGCATTTAAGTGAAAACTCGAGAAAAGGGGGAAAAGAAGGGACTAGGGAAAAGGCTGTGAAGTCTGTGATAAATAAATAAAAATTTTCATCATATAAAAGTATAAATTAATAATACAAGCTTTTAGGAATTTCCTAATTACATGATATTTTTAAATATATTCGAATTATCTCTGTCGAGTAATTAAAGAAATTAATAATACCAAAAACATCATTAATAAATCTAATTTGTTGCTCAAGTCCATATGTTTGATTAATAATGATTACAATTGTTAAAGTACTTTCATGGTACTTCAAACTAAATATATATATTAATTTGTAATAAAATTATTTTTTTTAGATTAGTGAATATGATAAAAAGAAGTTTGATTTACATAAGCTAAAATCCAGTACTATAAATATACTTTTACACATGAAAACCATGAAACGTGAGGGTAAAATTACATCTTATTTTATAAAAAAATAATCCCCTTATTTTTCTAGATTTTTCAAAAAAGATTTAGAGGTCATGATGATTTTTTTGCTCAGAACGTAATATAATTAAATTTAGAATCTTTCTGCTCGTTATTTCAACAAAATAAAAAAATTTCCAATGCCTTAAGATACTTTAATATTGTCGAAGAATGAGCCCAAAATTTTACAGAAGAAAATAATAATATTGATGTCCTTTATTGGCCTTAGTATATAAGAATATATGATTTAACCACGATGAAGGTGCCAAAATGAACCAATATTAAAGTCAATAATAAATATAAATTTTCATTTCTTTTCTGCAAAATTAAGGGCTCACTCATTTTCATTGTGATTAAAATCTTATTTAAAAATGTAGAAAGAAATTTTAATTTAAATTTCTATTGAGCACCCTGAGGTAATGGTCCAATGGATAAAAGTGTTTCCATTGTTCCACAATAATCCATCTAGGTACCTAGTTAATGGAGATTTTTTAATGAATTGAGATCGGCCATTCGTGTTAAAAAATGCAGAGCTTAGTGACAAACTAAATCTATCACTTTGATCCAGTGGTGATGAGAAGAGTGGTTGATCAACACTGTTCAGTCAAAGTGTCGACCTCGAGTGTGATACACATTAAACATCAAGGCACAGATAACTAACGCAAAATTGACCTATTTCCAGCCTTTTTCTAGATACGAAGTGATTTTTGAACAAACCTGTTTTTTATTCAATTTATCTTCGTAATTGAAGAATTTCAGATTGAAATGGTTAAAATGTGTTAGAGGTTAATATTTTAAAATGATACTTTTCAAATTAGATAAAATTCAGACTTCACGTCCCATGATCTCATTACATGGTAAATAGGTTAATTTTTCACTAATAAAGGAGTATAAATTCTTTTAAATAAAATTAATTTAGTTTGAATTTTCAGGAAAAATACTTCAGTGTTCAAGCTAAAAAGACGAATGCTTAAGAAGAAATTTCATTTCTAATCCGAAGAGATGTGTCGTCCAAAAAAATGTTCACTTTAATCCAAGAAAGAAACATTTTCAACCAAATAAATGTTGTCACGGCTGACTGAACACTGCACATCCCTCCTCAGCTCCTGTTACTCATCCCCGCCGAGCGGCGCCAACTCTCCGAAACACTAAATACAGAATCACTAAATCCAGATTCTACTGTAGTTGAACTTTCAAGAGAAACATTTTTTTTAAGTTGAATTTTGAACCAAATAGTTGAATTTTCAACCTGAAAAAAGAATGTTTACACCAAAAAGACTAATTTTCAACAAAATAATTGAATTTCGAACCGATCAAGATTTTCCAGTCAAGAAAAAAAAATGCAACCAAATTGTCGAATCTTCAAGCCCAAAAAACAAAAGAGTTGAATTCTCACTAAAAAAAGTAAAAGCTGATGAATTTTTAACAAAATAGTTGAATCTTTAACCAAAACCGTTTACTTTTGCACCAATCCATGAGATTCCTGCGCATAATATGCGGGAAAACTCTGATGGACGGTTCGTGCATGTTGACAGAATGAACGATGAACGACTAACGAAACAAGTGTATCAAGCAAAAGTAAATGGTAGCTTGCCCAGAGACAGACCGCGGAAAGAATGATTAGAATGTGTGAATGATACCCTAGTTAGAAGAGACATAAGAAGCCACAGAAACACGAGAGCTTGCATGAAAAATGCATGGACGTAAAAGAAGTTAGAGAAGTAAGCCAGGACAAAAAAGTATGGAAGCAAATAGGTAATAAAAAGAGTGTGAGTAGAGAGAATGACGCCTGAAGCAAAAGACCTGGTATAGTAATGGACCCAAGTGTGGAACCTCACATCTCACATGACGACTTTGTGAGGATATTCACTTGGAGTGATTGCTAGAGAGATTGATGAGCAACTTGGGTCGGAGCAGTGTTGCGGAACGAACATGTTATTTAAATAAATAACACGTGAATTCTAGATCAATTTAAAAATTCTATAACCCCTTCCTCACACTACTTCCTTCCCTAACCCAAAAGGGAAACGGCTTTATGATGTAATAATAATAATAATAATAATAATAATAATGTGTATTTAAAACCAAATAGTTAAATTTCCAAGTAAAAAATACGAGTTTTCTATAAACAGTAATGTTTAACCCGAAAATTTGAATATTCAAGAAAAAACACGAAAGTTAAAAAAATAGCTAAATTTGCAAGTCAAACACTTGTATTTTCAGCCTATAAATAGTAATTTTCAACGAAACACTTGAATTTTCAAACAAAACAGATGAATTTTTAACCAATGAGTTCAATTTTCAAACAAATATTTGAATTTTCTTCACATAGAAAAAAACGAATTTTCAGCCAAGAAGATGAATTCTCTAAGAAAAATGTAATGGTTGACAAGAATTTCTATAAGAAGGTTTAATCTTCAAGCAGATATTATAAATACTCAACCAATAATGCGAATTTTTAAACAAGAAGTTGAATTATCAACGGAACAAGGTCAATAATTACAAACCAAAAATGAAATAGTTAAATTTTTAGTTAAATAATATTTAATCAAGAAGAATAATGTTTTAACAACAAAGACCAATTTTTAACTGAAAAGTTAAATTTTCAGTTAAAAAAATTAAATTTCAACCAAAAAAAAAACAAGTTTCATCTGAAGAAATTAATGAAACGAAAAAGATGAATTCTCGACGAAAAATGTAGTAGTTCATACTTCAACTAAAAAAGATTAAAATTTTTAATCAAAACAGTCTAATTCAATCAAAGAAAGTGAAGTTTCAATCCTCCGCCAAAAATGATTAATTTTAAAATAAAGAGTTGCATTTTTAATTTGAAAAGATGAATTTTTATAGCAAAAAGCCAAATTTGCAACTAAGAAATAATTTTCACTCAAAAACCAACAACAAAATCAACCATATTGTGGAATTCAAGCCAGAATGGAGAATTTAACCAAAAAGTTAAATTTTCAACAAATAAGATAATTTTGAACAAAACCGTTAAACTTTTAACCAAGGACATGAATTTTCAATAACAAAAATATTGTTTACAAAGCAGGTCAACTTTGAACTAACTGGCAGAATTTATAACGAAATATTTAGACTTTCAATTAACAGAGATGAATTCTAAAACAAAAAATTTAATTGTAGACTTTTTAATTAAAAAGAATTAACTTTCAACCAAAAAAGATTACTTTAAACCAAAAAGTGAATTTTCAATCGAAAAGGACGAATAATATACAATACGATTGTATAATTCACCGAATTTCCAGTAAAATTTACAAGCGTATGGAAAAATTAGTTTTGAAGTTTCGACAAAAAAAAAAGATAACTATTTATCAAAATCGTTAAATTTTCAACAAAATAATTAAAATTTTTACGAAATCGTAGAACTCTAAACCAAAAGGATGAATTCTGAAGCAAAAATATAATAGTAGACTCTTCAATAAAATATCATTTAGCTTTTAACCAAAAATAGTAGAATTTTCTTATTGGGGTCTATTAATTCTGTTCGCATTTAAGCGAAAAAATGAGAGAAAAGGACGAAGAGAAATATAGACAACATATTTGATATTAAAATGAATGAACCGAAAAAATTGGTAATCCTTTGAAATTTTTAGTATTTAAACAGCAATTTGCCGTTGCTGAAATTTCTATTCTTGTTTCGCAAAATTTAAAAACAGTTTCTGCATAAAACTTTAGTTACGCGCATTTAAAAATTTCTACAAAAATTTCTTACAATAATGCGTTCATAACTCAATGATATTAAATTGGAATCATTCGGAATTAAACAAGTTTCAAGTTAACGATACAATCTTAGAACATAAGTAAAACAATATTCTGCATCATAAGGCAATACAATTTTCCCATAAGCCATCCTTATTAGATGCTCGATATAAAAACTGTTTGAATTTCGACGTCTTCTTGAACTCTGTCAATGTAAAAATATTCCAGAGGAGCAAATATTTTCGCTGACCGAGCAAGGATTTCGCAAGTTCGGCAAATTAACTTCCCTCCTGAGAAAGTTTTTCGTGTCTGAAAGATAACTTTTGATCAAATCCTGATTCCGAGAATCGAGTGGAGAATCGTTTTTATCGATAGGCCATCGACGTTCGTTCTTACGATAATCAACTTCCCCTCTCTTCATGCATGCTTCTTTTGTGAGGTTTTGATTAAAGAAATATAGGGATATGCAAAATGTCTATAGAACTCTAGATAGGTGTTGGTTAAGGGTTGAGGTAGCATGATTTATGGAGGATATAGACATGCTAAAATTAGGTTCCTTCCGGAAACATATCGTGACTAATAAATATCACACGAAACTTTATCAAGCGACTTCAAATTTGACGCAAATCCATAACAGTCAAGATTCCAAACTAGATTATTTTTGTAATCATCCAAGTAGTATTTGCAGTAAGGAAATCAGAAAAAATCCAGGATATTTTCGAGGAGTCCTGAAATTTTGAAGCACGCACCTCCTTTTGCTAAGGACTATAAGTTTCGAACCTCTTCCCCCACTTACTTAGGTAGATTTTGTTGACTACATTTTTGTCATCAATTTTTTAGCGGTCAGCTAAAAATTACGTCAGACGATTTGAAAGTAGGCGAGGCTTGTTAATATCTTACTGTTTCTCATTAATTTAACCCAAAGAGATGAATTTTTCACAAATAATGTAATAGTTGTTATTTTAAACAAGACATGACCTTTTAACCAAATTGTTGAATTTCTAATAATTAATATTTAATTTCTACCAAAAAAAGATAAATTTTCAACAAAATACATACATAAATTTGTAACTAAATAGTTGAATTGTCAACCAAGAAGATTATTTTTCACCTACAAAAGAATTTTCCAGAAATCACATAAAATCCACAAATTAGTTGAATTTTTTCAATAAAAAATAACCGTTTTTCACGAAAAATACATCAATTTTAAAATAAAAAGATTGATTTTCTATCAAAAAGATGAAGGTTTAAACTAAAAAACGAAATTCTACAAAAAAAGCTTTATTTTCTACGAATGACTTAAATTTTCAAGATAAAATGCATTAGTTGATATTTTAATCAAACAAAGATTTTAAATTCTAATTTGTAACAGTTGAATTCAATCGAATAAGACAAATTTGTAATAAAAATGATGAATGCTCACCTAAACCAGATTTTTTTGCAACTTATTAGTTGCAGTTCTAACCAGAAAGATTAAATTTCTACCACAAACACGAATTTTAAAAAAAGAACATCCATTTTCAACCAAATAATTAAATCTGGAACCAAAAGGAATTATTTTTTTACGAAAAAGGCGCATTTTCCAAAAAAAAGGAAACTTTTCATCCAAAGAAATGTAGTTTTAACTAAAATGATGAATCTCCAATTTTTAGTAAAATAGTTTAACTTTAGACACGTAACCCCCCTTCCATGTGAGACAACATAAAACCCTTCACCCCCCCCACCCGCCCCCCCCCCCCCCCCCCCCCCCCCCCAACCCCCCCCCCCCCCGCACCCCCACCCCCCCCACTCCGC
>JAAAKG020072832.1:0-17214 GCA_010014905.2 Druon quercuslanigerum
TTGAGACATTTTTTTATTATTGTTCTCTATCATATATATTAATATATATATATATATATATATATATATATATATATATATATATATATATATATATATATGTATAGTATTGTATATATTGTTATGATTTATAACATAATGTTTTGGTGACTAGAAGTTCTCGGGACTGCTTGTCCCGCGACTAGATGTCCACCGTTATAATATGCAAGTAAGCAGCTTATGCTAGGTAAGCACACGCCAAAAGCATATTAAACTCTCTTATTCGGTGACAAGCCTGACGGGAAAATCTCTTACAATGATGCGACAAAATGAGATTTCAGTTGAAATTTCCGTACGATATCCATCACTTTTTTCGTAGGGCTGGAAAAATCTAATCGCATTATAAAAAGTAGTACGAGAAGAAAGAAGGCATACAGAAGCTTCTGAGACCAAATTTTTAACCTAAAAGAGTGTAATAATATTTTTTTAGACCCTGTCTGCATTTTAAAATCATATCCCTAATAATAAGCAGTGTTTCTCGATATGTGATGAAGGGAATTGATATTTTAATAAAATTAATAAGTGGTTCTACAATATTTTTTGACCGTAGCTAGAGTAGAAATTAAATTAATGCAATGGGATATTATAGGAAGGAATGGACACAGTAATATCATTATTTTTGCCTCATGAACGCTCTCAGTTAAAATTGAATGATGAAATTGGTACATTCGAATATCTCGGCAAAGGTTTAAGAAATTCAAGAACACAGGAAAAGAGAAAAGAATGACGTGGAAAAATGAGTAAAACTAGATTTTTTTCGCTCGAAAAGAGGCTGATAGGCCACTGGGGCGCGAAGGAAGAGGTCGTTGGGGACAGACTTAAGGAGGATAGGACTGTTTTCGGAAATTGGACGGGTCCTAAAAAATCTCCCTGGGGACCTGCTATCTCTCGAGTGTTTGTTGCAGAAGGGATGATGGGATCACCCTCGAAGCACCTCGAAGATTTTCGAGCACTTTCGCTTTACGTAACTGGAATGAGAGTAGAGAAAAGTCAGGGAGAATCTTCGAACGGGTGAAAGAAGCTTAGCTTGTGGGAGGAAAAAAAGAAGCTTCAAGAGAAAGAGAGAGAAAGATATAAGTGAGTGAGAATAACAAGGGAGGGGGAAATAGAAATAAAAAATAAAGATAGGCCAAAAGAGAAAGAAGGATAGAAAGAGTAGAGAAAAGGAAGCCTTCTTGGACACAAGTATATCGCAGTGTTCCGCATTCGTCGTCCTTGGTGAAGCCACTTTGAGAAAAAAGTTTTCCAAAGCGGCTTATAGCTTGCTCTCCGAAAGAGCGACGAGAGGTAAACCATGAGGAAAGACTTTATCTAAAATGCCTCTTCCAAGCTGCCCCTATCGTCCGGGGTGATAACTTTTACCCTCGTTTTGCTCTCATCGCATTCATACGGACACCACTCTGGCATATCTAAGACTCTCACCACCCACGGAATTAAATAACAAAATAAACATCTTTATTGTAAATCAAGATCATCATTGCAAAGGTTCTCGTTCAAGCTGTTTCAGTTTGTATCTTTTAACCACATTCCAATAATATTATTTTCATAATTTCCCAATCCCAAATATATCTAATGTAATATTTTATACCACATTAAAATTAATTGAACTAACAATATTTCTACTTTATTAGTTTTAAACATTGCATGGTAATAAAACATAAGCAACTTAAACTTGATCAAAGTGTTTTAAGTTAAAAATAAAAAATGTTCTTTTCTAAGTTTTAATTGAAAACTTCTTTAAACAAACTTTAAATCGTAAAAGTGACTACATGTTATAAAAAATTTTAAAGTTTCAGGTTCTTAGAAACTTTCGGTCTAATTCTTTACTCGTAGAAAAAATGTATATTAGTTTGCTATCTCAAGATAGGAAAGAAAATTGTATAATTACTCTGGTACAGATCGATTCTATTTTATTTGAGTGAGAGTAACTATATAGAAGTTAAGTTTTCTTTGAGAAATAAACATTTTTTTAATTTTGTTGAAACATTTTCCATTTTAAAGAGCGTAAACTTTTAACAACTCGAATTTGGAAGGATCTGAATATCAAAACCAATTATCATTTGGACGACAAGAATTACAAATGAATGTAATATCATTTAATTACAATTTCATACCGGTTTATTAGATTTCAAATCTAGAATATTGTTAGAAAACAAGTTTTAAATATATTTATTTCAAATCACAATTAAATAAGTCTCGGCCTCAATTAAATTATACTTTTTGATTATCTTCGGAATAGAAACTTCGGTAAAATTCGGTACTGAATTTTCTGTTTGTCAAAGACTATCACTTGAATTCCTAGTTTAAAATAAAATATAATAAAATAAAATAAAATAAAGTATTGATATTTAAAAGTTTTAGCCCATTTGATCATATTTTGATTAATTTTTCTCATTTTAAACACACATAAGCTAAGTTTCTTCGATGATATGTTAATAAATTAAAACATTGAAATCTCACAATTCTAGAACACATTGATCAAACCGATTAATTTTTCGTCGGAACGAAATGAAACGGGCCGCAGAAAGGTAAAGTTGCAAAGAGTAATGGGAAAAATGTAACGAATCAAAAAAATGTTACGGTTCTTGGACAAAAGACAGAAATGACAAAACGAATAGTCGATTATTTGAAGGTACCGATTTACAGTGCGAATGAGAGCAAAAGAAGTAAAGAATGAAAGAAAGAATGCCGTGGAGACATAATGAAAAGAGTAATAACCAGCCGACCCCGTGTCGCGTTGTAATTTTTCTCTGTCAACCCTTCCACATTTATGACTGTGGGGTTATACGTTCTAGTAGGATGAGTTTTTTCACATCATGTCTACAATAAAGCGCAATATCGACGTGGAAAAATGTGTTTGGGAGGCAGGGGTGGAGGTTCAAGGTGGTGTTGGACTCTGAGGAGCATTTCTGTGATGGACAATGCGAAGACCGACGAAGCGTTCGACTTGATAGGTGGTATGTGACGCTGGTCAGGATGGAGACAGGTCGCTTCTTTAACTTTTCATATTTTATCCATGGCCATTACTATACACCTCTAATGCTGACCTAATACTGGCCTATAATATTTTCCTTAAAATAAGTAAAAAATTTCATAATTATAGTAGAATCTTACAAAGCGCGCGGTGCTCGGGGCAGCAACTCTCATTAAATGCCCGCTCACATTCTTTAAATACCACATCGCGCACGCGCATCTAACGCCGGGTTTAACTCACTTATCGAATTTAAAGGCAATGGAAGAGAGGGGCACTTACCGAGAGAAGGCACTTAGTCGATAAGGCAATTTGTGAGAATCTACTTTATTTTTTGATCCTTTCATAAACTGAGGCATTATAAGGGTAAGACTGTAAGTACACGGAGAAAAATGGATGTTCAAACGTAACATCTAGATATTCAGGATTAACGTATTTTATGTTTAACAATAGGACAGCAATCTGGATTTTAAAAGTTAACATCTGTTGATATTAAAAAGTGAGATGTTACTTACTAACATCCAAAATATTCAACTGAAACATCCGAGATATTACATGTATGGTTATGTCAAATAACGTCTCTAAATATTTGAGTAGTTTTCTTATTTCTGGTCATTCCAGAAATGAATTAATAACTTATTTGTAAATTTAAAATAAAACTTTATTGTTCGTACATGAACAAAAAACACATAGAGGGTATGAAATGTCGATCAGATGATACATTCAGTCAATTTGAGGTTAGGTTTAATATTTTTAATTCAAAATAAAAAATAAAAACTGGGTAAGTAAGCGGAAAACGAGTGATCTGTTATCTGCATTTAAAATTCTATCAATTTTCGATTAATTAAACGCAAATTTTATTTTAAATTCATAAAAATGTTGTCGAACGTGTTCGAGTAAAACTTCAACTGTAACTTAAGATCATACTTCCCTCGTGTTAAGCGTAAACAGACAAAAGTTATTATTCAATTTTAATTAAAGACAGCTAATTTTGATTCTTTGGAATTGTTCAAAAATTGTAATATCAAAAATATATAGCCGCCAAATATAGTCGCGAAAGTCCACTACGTCATGCGCATTCTCTCGGACGATTTTAACATCGGAATGTGTTTAAGATAAAAATAATTGTACGCCTAACATCTCAAAAAGATAGTAGATATTTGGCATGAATATCTGCATGTTAGGTGGGATAATCATACCCTTTGAATATCTACATTTAAACATCCATTTTTTTCCGTGTATCAATTATTTTATTAAAAACTACGAATTCATCTACGATTTTATTATAAAGACTTGTGGCTATATTATTGTTTCCATTCTTGATTATTTTGAGAGATTTCTCGAGTTTGAATAAAAATGTTTGAAGATTGGAGATCTGGGATTAGAGAGTAAGCGAGCTTTTGTCGAGGCGAGAGACGCCTAGGAATGTAATGTAACAGAGGTTGCCAAAACGTCTCTGACGGATGTCGACGTCAAAGGTAAAGCCGATCGTTTGTCCGGAAGTTGTATTCGAGAGTTTGCGCGTGCAACCCCTTTTCATGACGTAATCCCTGCCATCTGTACGACGTCGAGAAGTAATTAATTCAAAGTACAACCCCTCTGCTAACCATGCCTCTACCGGTCTGGTCCTCTTCTCACAAATTTATTGCAAGGTTCTATGCATACAAGTGCATGTATAGAATAGTTATAATTTCGCGTTTTCTCTAATTCGTTGCAATCTCAAAAGATTTCGTTAATTCAATTATTCCCGTTGAGAAAAAATTCCTCTTCCCTAGCCCCAAGGCGACTTGGTATACATTCTCTCTTTGCGCATCTATGAATTTCAGCTATTTAAAAATAAAAAAGTTAATAACTTAGTAATAAAAATGTTTTTTTCTCGATTTTTAGTAGCCCCTTTAAAAAAATTTAGAATGGCTTTTGATATGAACCTTTATTAGGTAATATTTAGTATACTTATTATAAATTTATAAATATATGTTTCTGTATTTTGAACTATATCAGCTTATTTTTATTTGATTTTTCTAATATGAATTTATTGATACACTTCAGAAAGTAATTTTCAGCATGAATTTGTGAGTTTGAGTGATACGAAATCGAGCGAACTGAGGAGGGTGGGTAGTCGATTTCTATAGGCGAGGATGATCGAGCCACAGAAGTGAGGTAGGGCTTTTTACTCCTTAGCAGATAAAAAACATATTAAAGGCAACGCAACGGGAAAATGCTCTACCTATCAGAATCCACTTGTCGGGTTTAATTACACGAAGTGCCAGGGCGAAGACTTTAGGCCCATCGGATTGATGCCCCTCCGCTCTCTTCCAACGTCCTAGTTTTTATATCTTACAAGCTCACGAAGACTTCTCTTTTCGGAAGTGCTTTTATTTTGAGCAGAAATTGTAAAGCAACTCTCAAATTTAATTTGAGAGAGTGAAGTTTAGGTCGATAATTTTGTCACTTATTAAAAAACTGCAACAAAAATATCTGAGAATAAAAAATATGAATATTGTTTGTTCTACTTACTTAAAAAAATGGTTTTATTAAAATTAAAAGGTGAGGTGCACATAGTGAATACAAAATATTCCGAAGGATTGAAAGAGATAGAGTAATTGATACAATGATTGGCCACTACTTTTTTTTTGAAATCCACTATAAGAATAGAAAAATTCTGAAGCGCACAAATGGTTAATGCATTTAAAAAAAATTAAAATGACCATAGTAACCTATGGCTACGCCTCCCAACCGTGAGATGGGTGGCCTCTTACTGATTTCTGATATGAAAACAACAGTGATTGGCTTCTATATTGCACGATTGTCCGCGGCCTAAAAAATGTTCTTGACGTTAGTTCCGCTCATTATTCGTAAGAGTAACTGAAAATGATTTTTTACATATGCTATAAAAAGTTGAAACTGCTTAAAATTTTTTTAAAAATGATATTGGTCCTTTGCTTTTTTCTTGTGAAAAAAGATACACCTAATTATACACATTAATTAAAAAAAATTTTATCATAAATTATATTAAAAAAATTAATATATACAATTAGTTATTGCATAATAATAGTACAACGCCGTTAACGGTATAAGATTTGTGTAAAATGTGACCCCACCCCCTTTTTTTTGTCAAATATCCACGTTTTGAGACCTTAAACCTGACTGGACTGACCGTCAGTATACTGTTCAAGTATCCTAAACTAAAGACTGAGTTTATTCGCCGCCTATTTTGCACACAAATTAAAACAATGCGACCATTTAAGGGGGTCCCTGCGTTTTTGGGCTTTCAAAAATCGATTTTTTTATTACATGTTCTAAAACTATAACATTTAAAAAATATTTTCAAAAAATTTCATAAAGATCTTAGTATTATTAACGGAGATATGCCATTTAAAATGAAGGGGCTTCGAGCGTGAGCAACGACCCGTAGCATTATTACAGGTTTTCAACTTTCTGTACTTAAATGTGTTTTTCTCGAAACAAGGTTTTCAAAGTTGTTGAGTAAGATATCTTAAGAACGGCTTTCCCGATTGCTTTTTAATTTTTGTAAGTTATTCAAGATATAACACTAGTGGGATTGAACGATCGTTTCTTTTTGTGATTCTCTTTATGGTCAAAATAGGAGCGCTTTTTTTAGCGAAAAATTGACTTTTGACTTCAACAGTCCGCTATTTCGTAAAAAATCAACTTTTTAACATCTAGTTTCGTCCAATCCCAGGAAAAAACTGTCTAATAATGACTGCCGTTAGATTTTTTAAATTCCTATGAGCCAGACTTGAGCAGCCTTACTCACCGCAAAACGCCTTTTTGTATCACTCGTAGATTGGCTGTAACGCGCTTATTTATGACTCTTTCATGTTGAAACAATTATAATAGCTACTTAAAATATATGGTAATTGAATTTTAAAACATTTGTAACAAAATAAATAAACCTGTCTCCATAAAAAATCGCTTTTGTGTCACCTGAAAAGTGAGAGCCATTAAAAAATGTGCAAGGCCAATTTTCTTCGAGATTCAAAAATTCGCTGAATGGGGGTCCGTAGTACTTAAAAATACGAATATTTTCAGAGTACTGACATTTTACTTACAAAATTAAAAAAAAACAAAAATGAAAATTGGAAGCTAAATAACGCACGATATGAAAAAAAGTCAAGAGAAGAAAAATATTGCCATTTAAAAAGCCTACAAGATTATTATAACCACTTTATAAATTTTCATAAAAAATTAAAACTTTAAATTTTGACGGCAAAAAAATAACGGAAAAATAACAAATTCCATTTTCCGCACAAAGTAAGCAAAATACGAAAAACCATGAGAAAAAAGTCGTGCAATAAAAAAGGTCTACAAATTTGTTATTGAACATTTTTTCTAGGGAGCTTTGTTTGTTTTATTCATAAAAAACAACATAAATCATAACGAAATTGAATTCCTGGAGAAACGATACAAGCTACAAAAACAACAATTTGACAAAAGTTTTTTAGCCTAAAAAGAGCTACAAATGCATTATTTATCATTTTTTGAATGGGAGGCGTAGGTACGAAAAAAATGATTAAAGAAAGTTGCACACCCTAAACAATATTTAAAAATTTTCTGGCAACCACTTCACGATAGGATGCGTATTTTTAGTGTAAATTGTAAAAAAAATATTAAAAATAAATAAATTAAATTTATGGAAAGACAATGCAAGTTACAATAAAATGTTTAAAACAAAAATTACTTTTTTTATAGGGTACTCACTTTTTTTAATATAAAAATAAGGCAAGTTAATGAAGATACCTATGTTCCAATACCAATGCATATTATGAATAATTGTAAAAATATAAATTTAGTGAAATGATAGATTTTTCAGGGTAGCTGAGAATGAAACTTAATGCAAAATAGGGAACAAATATTAAATAAATCATGATAAATAAAATTTATAAATTATTTTGAAATATCTGAATAAGCAGTACCAGCCCAATGTACATAAATAATAATATAATATAATATACACTTGAAATAATAGAATTGAATATAATGTAGAAAAGTTTACATTACTAACTAAATCGAGTGCGAAGCACGAGACACGTGTTGAGAATGTAATCACCAAATTCTATTATAATCCAAAACTTTATAGCACATTCTACGGTAACTACTAAAAAAATAATAAGTTTTTAAAAGAGAATACTTCTAACCTCAAAAACTTTCCGTCGAATTTTTGTATTCAGCATTACCGGTTACAGTGACTCAAGCATTTTACGCACTACTATGCACTACCTTATTCATTATTTATTAGTAATTTTATTTGCAAGTAATTTTTCATCCAAGCATATTCAGGAAATGTTGCTAATCATTGGTTGGTAGCCAACCATTGTAATGATTACACTAAATGTATGAAAATATGTTCCTCAGTTATAATAAGGAAAAGAGGGAGTGAAATTCACATTGATTTCAATAGCCAATTAGTAGAATTAAGTTCTTTTGCGTCGTTAGATAAAACAGTCTCACCACCGAATCCGATAAGCCATCGAAATCTTGGGAATATAATTACTGGGACCTAGTTGTCTCAATCTGCGAGAGCTCTTTTCTCGCGTAATTTAAAGGAAATTCCAAAACGTCGCTAATATGGAGAGATCGCACTTGGCTCTCCCTCCCTGGGGGTTTATCGCCACTTCCGAACTGATTTCGGTAATTGAATAATCAATCGCGATTGAGGAAAGGGTCACAGAGGACTCCGACCTGCAATCTAAAACCGATGAGTAATGCCTTCCAATCAGGATCCGATTAAAATTTTGTGATCGACTATGACCCTCTCTCGTCGGGTTTATATTTTGAAAACATATTTCTCATCCTTGTGGCTCACTTGTTTGTTGGTGTGAGTCACGGGCTTGGCGGGAAATGAAGACAGATGAGCGTCGATGATACGAGGGTTGATGACAATACATCAGCACACCCTACAACATGTTAACTCTACTATTCCTTCTAGAACCCTTCTAAATATTAAATCTAAAAGTTCGAGGTCTGGATTTATTTGAATCATCATATTTGCTACATCAGAGTTGCTAATTGGTGTTACTTTAGATTAAAAGGTGTGTTAGTGTTAAGCCTTAATAAACCAGTTATAACCAGCAGCAAAGGGTACATAATTCATGTGGAATCAGTGTACATACAATTTGGAATTCTCCCAATTATACACTCTACATTTTAATCACAAAAAATTGACTAATTTGCAATCAATTTTGAGTTTTTGCAACAATACGGTTTTAACGACTAGCAACTCAGTCAAATCTGACTGATCACTTCAGTTATTTGGAATGATCTAATAAATAACTTGCATTGATCAAACCATTACTTTCAGTTATTCATTTAATGTATTTTACTGAGAGTTAATAGTAAATCGTTTCTTATTTTAACTCTCTAAATTTGAATTAGTAAAATATAACTGATTATCAGTTCTATTCGAATAATTTCCATAGCTAGAACTAATCTACTGATGATTAGTAGAAATTACTTGATTCAATCAGCTTAATAGAAATTACTAATTCATTCAGTTATCCGAAAGAATAGAGCTCGGCCACGGAACTACTGATTGAACAGTACGATTTCAATTTATGAAATCAGTTAATTTAAAGGTTATATTGCGCATACATTCTGGTCTGATTTTAAATGAATTTAATTTAAAAATAAGATTTGAAAAATTCCAAAAACTCGACTACCTTCCTCGAGTGTTCCGCAATCCACATGTTAGTTCGATACTTTGATGGTGCTTGACACGACTCGTCTTTGTTCAGAATGGCTCACCACATTTGGTTGGCGCTCTACTCAAACGATATTTATAGCGGGATTTAAAAAAATATATATTAATTATGTTCTATTTGCGTTTTTATTATCATTTCGATTAGTTAATATTATGAAATAACTGATTCATCAGTTAAAATTCAATAAAATGATTATTTATTAAGAATTTTTCTAATTACATTAGTAAATATTATGAAATAATTGATTTATCAGTCAAAAGTTAAAAAATGATTTATTTAGTACAATTTTTATTATTTCATAGTAATAGAGAAGCGACTTGTCGATTTAGTCAGCAAAATTATAGAATTTATCTGCTAAGCCAATTATTTTGTCAATAGAAATGACTGGCTTAAATTTGCATAGAAAATTGTGTAATTTTTGACGTTCATAATAACAAATTTAGCTCTATCGAACTTACAGGTATTAATCCAATTATTTTAATATCTTATCTCTTCAATACTTCCAAGTCTTAAACGTTTTACTTACAGAGCAGCTTACATTATCACAAATCTTTTGATACATGTGTAGTCGAAAGTTAAGCAATAAAATTATTATTATCGTATTTCTACTAATTCAGTATTTTTCATTAAATATGCAATTAATAGATTTGTGATATTATCAATGATATACCGAGAGATTAAGCGCACATGTTACGTCCCTATCATAACGAATACCCGATACCAAAATGTCCATGTAGCTTTCCATAGCCGTCCTTATGTGGGTTAACTCTCTTCCAGTAATGCATAAATGTATTACCCTATATATTTTCAGTACCCATGGCTCACAGCAGTGAAATTTCCTCTATCGAGGAAATTTCCACGCAAATTCGTCCCTTCGTATCGAAAAATCGATTATACTATTTTCGGTATGCGGATTTAGTGCATCCTCGCAAATCTGAACCTTATTTAGGCCATGAGGCGTTCCGAACAGTAAAAATAAGATTCTTGATAAACATGAGCGTGACAGCCATTACCTGAACGGCAAAAAGGACTAGGATTTATTCAATCGAAGCGAATTAAAAAAGACGGCTTGTCAATTTAACTAAACTAAAAGGATATTCTGTAACTAGCTATGCAAGTAAACTTCACATCCAGTCTAATAATTTAATTACAGAGAATAATTTGGAAATGTCTAGGTAGGCGGATGCAATTATGAATTTCAAATATCAGCGTATATTCTATCCTGAGTAATCGTCAATTGCTCTCGAAGCGTTTATGCAGAGGGACTTAAATCTAATGCTTGAATTTTAAGATATCCTGTATTAACCCAACTTCATTCTCGAAATTATAAACTTCTTAAATTTCACACGAACAGCTAGAAACACTTAATTAGATCCAGGAAAGGATTCTGAGAATAATATGTTCACAGATTTAAAAAAAAGAAAATCTGTCGTTCGACGATAGCAGATGAACAAGTTTAGCTACTGCAATTCATAATTCCATTTTATCTAAAGTTAACGTTTGATGAAAAAGCAATAAATTTGCTAAATATAATTACCAATTGTAAGCGAGTGGAGTTGACTTGATGCGCGAGAATCTGATGTGTGGAAATCGTTTAAATTTCTGTGTTTTTCTTTGTATGCATTTGGTACTTGGTGAAAATCGAAAGGTATGAATCAACGTCATTAATTTATGGAGATTCGACGATGTACATTCCAGCACCAAAGAAGGCAGACAATTTGATAAAGTATCAAAGGTTTACGCATAGTAGTTGGTTTATAGAAAACAAGTCATTTTTTCCTACTTGCATGGAAATGCTCTCCGTTCATCAGTGCGGTGATATTTAAACCATTATGAACTGACCTTGACATATTTTTAGTGCCCATTATCTTTCCTAAATGTCGTAAGGCATTAGTAATTATTATTTTATCTTGACCATTGTAATTCAATTTTAAATGATCGAATAACTCCAACATTTTATAAAAATCCTAAACGTCTTCAGCGTGCCTTATTATTAACTCTTATTTTAATCTTTGCTTACTGATTCGCAATAATTGTATGTTATGCCAATTGAATGTCTGATATCTGACTTGTTTTGAAAAAAATGTTATGAATTTTTTACACTATACAAGTACCTGTTCTATAATTTAGTTTCTCATGTATCTTAACCGATTTATTTAAAAGCGTAAAAGGAACCTTCCTACTCATGAAAATAATTAGTATTTTGTTTGAAAAATAAATTTTAATGATATTACACTTTATCATAATGAATCAGCTAAGGTAACTTTTTCTGATAATAAGGGTATTTAAACAGAAAGAATGATTTTAAAAACTCAGGAACAAGAAAGAAGCTGTAAACTTTTATTATATATTTTCTCAACAATGTAAACCATTTTAACGCTTTGTACCATGGAACTGAATACATTATCGTGTGCAGTTATTTTTATAGTAGTTTTGTCTGCGATTGGATTGGAAGCAAGTAAGTGAAATGGGTATATCACATAATAAAACATATGAGTTCCTTATATAAACACAAAAATATTACAACAATCTAATAGTTTTTGTTATAAAAGGTGAACTTAAAAAAATATGTACAAAAAATTTTGACGAACAATTTAACCATTGCTTGACACACTGGGGTGCAAATCACTTCAAGCCCACTTGTAAAAGTTGTCATTTTTTGTATTTTTATGGGACCATTCAATTTTTTACAGTTGTTAATTTTACTTTTTGGCCATATAACCTATATAACTTTAAAATATAAGCTTATGAGAAGTTCTAAAATAATTATCAAGTGAAAATAATCAATAGTTTATTTGTTATAACAATTTTTGTGGCTGGGGTGCGCATGCACCCCACTGTTTCAAATGCGTCAACCCGCAGAAGTGTGTCAAGTAAGGGATAAGTAAAAACTTTAAATTCACCTTACAACTCGGCTAACCGTGGTTAAAGAGTAGTCGTGGAAAATAGTTTATGCAGGTTTTTTCCCTCAGTTGGGCAATTATATACCGAGCGGGAGGACGAGCAATTTTTATAATTGCATTGGCAATTCTATGTAGAAAGAGCATCACTTGGCACGTTAAAAGTGGGGCACTAATAGAGGGCTAGTCGTGCACTTATGTTTCTTCGTGGTCAAAATTCCTAGTCAGGATCGAAAGAGCGACTAGTCGGACTATTTTTCTGTCAAAATTCCTAGGCGTGCTCAACTATAATTATAGATGGATGCTGATTCGGATTATGTTAGTGTCAAACTTCTTTATGGACACTTCGACATTTTTTTTGGTAAATTAACAAGGCGGGTCTTGATCGGATACTAGACAGGTTCTAGTCAGACTCTGGTTTTTATGCAATTTATTGAATTATTTAATTTGATATAATTGGAAATATTTGGACGGTTAGATTAGAATAATTATTCTTGTCTGCTAAATCCTAATTAGATAACTATGAAAATATATAGCTCGCAACATAAACAACAAATTTTGTCTTGATTTAAATTAAAATTTAAATATTCAAATACATCATAATTATTAATGATATTTATTTAATTTATATAATATATAATTATAATTAATTTAAATTTATATATAGAATTTTAAGCATTCGGCCGGACCATTTGCATTTCTACAAGAGATATATTCTTAAACTGTAATCTCTACCAAAAATTTTTGTATTTTACAAATTCACGGATCTAAATTTTTAATAAAATATATAAAAACAATGAAAAAACCTATTTCTGTTCTAGCTAAATCCTGTGAGTGAAGAAAGTACTTAGACTGATCAACTCCTGCACTACGAGCAAAACGCTGTATAGAATGGGCAAGTAATAAAAAAATCATAAAAATGTTCATAGTTAATTCTTTCGACAAATTACTTTTACAATTATCGCTTTATCTCAGAAAGTAAATGCAATCTATAGTGAGAGTCTATTTTTTATAATAAATGATCAAAATTAATGAGAATTTACTATGATATCGCTTCAAAATAGGAAAAACAGGGCTTGCGAATAAAAAATTAATATAGTGGGCTTTGGCCGTCAAAATATATTTTGTTTAAATAAATGGAAAAGATATTGCATTAACTCTTATAAAGCTTGCGAAAATTTAGAATTCACTATATTAAAGTTGACAAGCGAAATTAAAATTATAGTAATACATTTTATTTGAAAGAGCGAAACTATCTTTTGAAGTTGCCATAAAAAGCGTATGAGAATCTCAAACGAGTATATGAAAAAAACTCAATCCATCAAAAGATTTAGCCATCAGAAGGAGGAACTAAATACACAAATGAAATACAATTAAATACGGACACATGCGTACAATTATTATTTTTATTATTAATATACTTATTTTATTTACTACATAAATAATCGCACGCTAGATCTCTATGAAAAGTCGGAACGGCTGTGGCGAGATTCGAACCTAATTTACCTAAAGCACTAACACATTCCCTAAGAACTAAACTTCACGGTTAACTTACATTATGGATATAAACTTAAGTGTATTTAGATGTGACATTTTATAAATTGTACTCACGGAATAAAATCTTATTACCTTAGTGCATAAATTTCGTGAGAAAGAATTCCTAATATTTTAAATTCCATGGTATGAATATAGTATGAATTGGAAATAAAAAGAGTTGACTTTAATTTAAAATGTCAAACATAACCTTTCGGCTTAATCGGAAAATAGCGAAAACAATCAAGGAACATTCTCAAACGAAACTATATGAAAAATCAAGAATAATGATTTCATAGTTTGCTAAGCGTCTCAGGTTTCTCTCAACTTCATATTGACAATATCAATTTTTAAAATAGGTTTTCGAGATTATGATATTCACTATTTTTCATATTCAAATTATTTTTCGAACACTCAGTAAAAAGAATATCATTTTTTCATAGTATTCATTCTTGAAATGGAGATTTATAATATTTCGTATTTAGAATACTACTTTTTTTCGTCTTCGTGTTTTAAATACTCGTATGATAATATTAAATTCGGCATTGTGATACGAATAAGTGTAATAAAACCTCGGTTTTCCCTATTTTGGAACGACATATTACTAAATTCTAATTCAGTTTTTGCATTTATTCTAACAAGAGGTCTCTCAGTGTACATCCTAAATGTAAATACAGGCGAATAATGCTTAAGCATTTTTTGTTTTAATTAGCTTCAGAAAAATATGTATTGTCTAATGCTGTTAGTTCCTAAGTATGACATCGATGGACATTAAAAAAATGTAATTGACTAATTTATAAAAATTTAATTCAATATAGATCTGTCACTATATTATGTACTTTTAGTATAGCAATAACTAATTGGCACAAAAGCAGAATGGAGTGTGATTAAAATGACGTTTTTCGGAATAAAATAAGCCTGGAGTGACATGACAGGAGATTGAAATGTGGATGAATCAGGATTATTGATCGGGCGTTAATTCGCGTAATGAGAGTGAATCAACTGGATCCATTTCCGTCATCGGCGTCAAATAAACGATATCTTCCATTGATCCGAGCTATTGGACCTGACGAACATAGATGGCCTCTTTATATAATTATCATATATCAATCAAAACCCTCAGGAGTAACTCAGTTTTTACCCTGCTACTATTGTCTCCTCTTCTCTAATGACGGTGACGTTTCGGGCATTGTTTTAGTGTTTTTGTTACGGGCCACTCGATACCTCGATTCTCGTATTATTCTTTCAAACAGACCTGCTCTCTGGATGAAGAATCATTGTCTCAGGTTCTCGGTTCGTTCAAACAGACAGGTACTAATTATTTGATTGAATATAAAGTCTCAACAGCAATAATCGATCATGATTCATCAAAGCCTTTTGTGCCTGTAAATGTGCCTAAAAACATGATCGATTTTAATAAATAGGACCGGATAATTAAAAGTGATGAAATTATTAAAAATCAGTATAAATGATTTTACGTTTTTTGCTTGGTTAGCAACAGAAAAATACAGATAATTGTTCTTAAATGAAAAATTATAATTAATTTTTTTTAAAGAACGTTTGCTCGATTCACCCGCAGATTTAACTCTTCAATTATTTGTCATTCGAAAATTAATGCCAGATCGCAGATTAATGGAATGATCATCTGTTGTCATCAATAAAGGCAGTATGATAATTCAAGCATTTATTTAAAATTAGCATTTAGAAAATGATGGATGCGCAATTTATCGCCTGCAGGGGTTCTAGGCTCTAATTACGATATTGATAGGTGTCTAGACCTTACAGAAGGGGCGGATGCGTTATTAATCATAAATTACTCATCCGACCTAATTTAATCTGAAGAGAGCTACAGCTGAAAGCGTTAAGCGAAGTTGCTACAAACGTCAGTGACAGAATAACGGGATAAGTATAACTTTGCATTTTCAATAAGGCGTGAACTATGGGTCGAATAACATTTTCACTAAAATACGGGACACCAGTACCTCCCACGAAGGTTCTTGAAAACGATTGCCTCAATGCGTAAAAGCCCTGAATATCTCATCCCACCAATTCTGCTGCCAATTCTTTACAATTTAAATACTCCCTTCTACTACAAAACTTTGATGACTTTACATCAATTGCGAAAAAAAATTTCACATAATACAAAATGCTGTTTAAAAAATGAATAAACTTTGATTTTTTGTAATAGGTAAATATTTTTGAATCCACTGAGCCTTAAAATAGTTTCCGCAATTAATGAAGGATTTGCAAATGGGTATTTGATAAACGTATAGAGCAGAGAATTTGTAAGTAGTTGTGTACTTTTAGACGATGATGTAGCTTTGACACTAACACAACTGGGTAAAGTTGTCATGAGAATTAATAGACGTGGACGAAATTTGCATATGTACATGGGATTAAATTTGACCAGTAAAGGGCTAATGCGAGATGTCGCTTTACTCGGTTAGCTGGCCTACCCCTGCAGATTGGTAGTAGCAATTAACGTCCCATTCTGATCGTAAGGGTTCTGCACAACGTACCAACACGGAAGTGGTCCTGCTACATAGATCATTGTGCATACGCGCTGTGGTCAGACAGTCCAGGAGCAATACTAGGGCATGGAGCCTGCGGTTTCAATAGATGCCTCGACGTTGTAACGGATTAGCATACTACCAGTCATCAAGGAAACCCAGTTGGGGTTTAGCTGCAGAATAATACAGTTAGATGCTTAAATCAGGCGACCATGTAAACGAATAATCGTTCGTCTTGGCTCGAAGAGGATACTCAAGTCTCAGATTCAAGGACTTGTACCTACCAAAAGATGAAAACGGTGAAAAGAATTTCTGGTCCAGTTTAGTGCATAGCATATAGAACTCTAATCCATACCTTTGCTAAGATCTTGACCTCTATTCGTAGCTTAAAGTTCTCATTCAGATGCCACATTTCGAATATTCGTCCTATATGCACATATTCCATCTATTTTACATATAAAATTATAGAGCTATTTCAACGAAATTATATATATATATATATATATATATATATATATATATATATATATAATATATTT
>JAAAKG020072843.1:0-17213 GCA_010014905.2 Druon quercuslanigerum
TCAACGATCAGATATATCAAATAGCACCGCCCAGTTATTTCACATTTTACATCTCCTCCACTTAGCAACACGTGACACATAGCATCACAGACACAAATACACACGGCACACGTATAAAGCGCACTCGTTCATCTTCACCGCCCCAATAGACATTGGTGGGGTTAAGGGGAATTTGACGTAACTGAACTGTTTTCACTTCAAAGGTTTTGACTTAACTGGAAGTTGAGTATATATATATATATATATATATTCAAAAAACTCTTTTTCCGTTGTTAGCTCAGCAAGCAATTAAGCTAGACAGATTTAAGATAACAACTTTAGAAAGCTTATTCAATTTCGCACCGATTGAACCCTATCAAAAGTATTTCCGATAGATAGGAGCCGAGATATCATGTGAGAAACACCGACCTATTTTCTTTATTTTTTTTTTTTAACAATTTTTGATTCGCAAGGTCCATTTCCAGCAAGTGAACTAAACCACTTAAACTTCGCTATTTCAAAATTAAAAATGTGCTTTTTAATATGAGATGAAGAACGTAATTAAATATTTACTGGTTTGCGAAATATAATTATAAACGTGAAAGCGTGTCCAAGGCGAAAATCGGTTCTGCGAGCAGCAGTCGAACCTCCATCATTTTTTAACGCGTAGGAAACAACATACGAAATACTGCGGTCACTACTCAACCGACCGATTTTCGTCTTCGGCACGCTTGCACATTTTTCATAATAATTCGACAACCAAAAAATGTTTCCTTATGTTCTTAGTCGCATTCTAAGATGAGATTTTAAGCATTAATTCAGCAAAGTTTCAATTTTTTTATTCACTTCTCTGAATCAAGCAGAAAGTGTATGTTAGGAATAGCACATGCTATAAGTAAGGCTAAATCAACGCCAAATTTAATAGCTTTAACACGAATTTTTTGATTGGACTGACAATTTTGGTCGTAACTGTATCAGCGATTAATATACAATTAATGTTGAAGTAGTGTAAACCAACTTTTTTGACCAAAATTGACTTGCAATTTGGCAACGCTGCATGAGGACGTCGATTTGGTGCAACACAAACTCATTGAATATTTGGAATACCAACAGGTGCACCAAAATAACAATACACCAAGAATGAAGTCAAATTGTTTTCAACTTCTGCTCAGTAGCCAAACCTACCATGATTTTGTAGTGGAAATGTTTGAGTGCATAAATAAGCGTTTCTGGTAGTAAAAGAGTATTTCTTGCTCATTCGAATTGGAATTAGTATAGGGTATGCCTGCAAAATTTGGTTTTGTTACAATCGGAAATGTGATGTTTTTTAAAATAAATTTAACATAAATTTTCAGTTAGAAGAGCCATTAAAAAATAAAATTAAGCGCAAAGTAGTATTATAGAATTCTCACGAAATAAGTAATCTTCTCAACTCTTTCTTGTATTTTTTAGGAACGTATTTACAACGCTTTCCTTAGATATTATTATGATCAATAAATTTCCGCACGTTTCTCATTAAGGTGGTATCCGAGCCACCAAAACCTCAGTGTAGCTATATAGAAAAATGTCCAGAGGTATTGGATCAGGTATCGAACCCCGGACCTCTACTGTTACGTCCGACCTCCAACCCGCGTAAGCCACGGAGGATTCATAAAAAATAAAACCCCATACTTAAGATGGTTACTGTCCAATAGGTCGAAGGCAGTCATGTTTTTAAGTCAGACTTTGCACAGTGGGTCGGAATACCGAAAAGTTAGCCAAAACTCAATCATTTATTATCAACAATTCAAGATTTTTTCTAATAGCAGACATATGAAAGTACATAGTTGAATACAAAATTTTATGTAAAAATATGAGACATTGACAGAAAAATAAACATTTCATTTTAAAATTTACATTTATTTTTTAAGTTAAACTTCTTAAATATATTGTAGTGCAAGAAATATTTGAACGTACTATGGAAACTGACTTTTTTTTACGATAATCGAGTCATTTTAAAAGAAAAAGTTTCCTCGACGCCAAACACACGTATTCCGACATACCGCCTCTAAAAAATACATTCGAGGTAACGTTCTGTTGAGCAAGTCTTGGCCTATAATTCACATATGCGATTTTTTGCTGAAACTGATAAACTGATATATTCAGGGGGCTATAAGTGTAAGCTCGCGGTCTCGCTCTTCACTTGTTTTCTAGGTGCCGCTTCTATCAGATTTGCAGATAGGTGTACTCTGGCTATTGTGAAATACGTGTTAGCAATGTCGCATTGCTTAGATTATATCTATTATATAAACAGCATCCATTAATCACGGTAAATTAATATTCATTAATATTAACGTTCCTTCATTTATTTAAAAACTCATTACAGCTAATACCTTCTGTGTACCTTGTACATTTGTTTTGATTCTAATTTTCTATTTTTTTTTTCATTTTTGTTATTTGTTTACTCTCATTTTAATTACTATTACTATTTTTTGATATTTGAGTAAAAAGATGGCGAAGTTTACAAAGAGGGAGATTCCTAATGTATCCTCACAAAACTAACAAAATTGAGTACATGATGCGGTATACCTGACTTGTATATGAAAATACAAAAAGGAAGAAACGAACTTGCGAAGTACATCAATTTGACAAAAGCCTGAGCTATCTAAGAGACTTGATGTTACTGCAATCACTGCTTAAAATAAAAACGACCCTAAGTTACCCTTAGTTGTGAAGGTAACTCCAGAGGAAGGTTTAGCTTTTCTATTAGAGCAAAAACTGAGTAAATCTACGTACATAGCTATAAGAGCTGAAGTTCATTCAAGAGGAGCTGATATTTTTCCTTCATATGCGCACGTTAGAAATGCGAAAGCTTTATGTAGACTTCCAAAATATTACATAGTAGTCACAAAAACAGCAGGTAAGATCTCTGTTTAAGCTATACTAAATCATACCATGAAAAGGATTTGTGAATGACAAAAAGATGTAATTATCCAGGGCATCATGAATTCAAGTATTACAGAAGCAGAAGCAATTTTAATCTGTTCCTGGGGTTTTATAGGTAGTTCAGGCCACTCATATTATAAACAACCGTAAAGATAAATCTGCAGTAAACAATAATGAAACTACATTTGCAACTACGTTAATACCCTTAAGATTTGTAAATACTAATAATATTATACTTTGGAATAATAGAACTTCACAGTCACCATAATTTTTTCGCCCATTAAAGATTCAGTTCGCTAAAGAATCAGAAAAACTCATTCTGGATTAGAAGAAGATAGTCGATGTTCAAATACAAGAACAAAAGTATGTTAAAATATCAATAGAAGACGTCAAAATATATCACTGCGTATGCCATTGATTGACTGTAAGGTGTTGGCATTTTTTAACTGGGTCTAGATCAATGCAAACGTGCCTTATGTCACGCAAAGCCATCGCTGTTTGATGACCCTTAAAACATGGAAAAAGGACTCTTTGTACCTAATCCTGAGTCGTTTCAATTCGGAATATCTCCTTTATATGCTTGGATACGATTTTTTAATTGCTGTCTTCATATTTCATATACCTCTTAAAAAATGACAAATGAAAAGCGCACAAGACAAAGAAATGTTTAAAAAAACATAAATCTGATTTTGTTCAAACTTTGGAGGAAATTGGGACTTAAAGCTGATCTGCCCAAAGCTGGTGGTAGTGGCATTACTAATACCGGTAATAACGCTCGAAGAGCATTCAAAGAGCCGCATGTTTTGGCTGACTGTCTGAGAGATTAAATAATAAACTTCTCCGTAACTTCAGAACAATATTGATTGCTCTATCTTGCCATTTACCAAAAAATGTGAATCTCTTTGATGAACGATGCACGTCTTCAAGTCAACTAGATGTTGAAGATGATTCTTGGTACAAACTGCCCTCTTTGCTTCATAAAATACTCATCCATGGTGCCGAAATTATGAAATACAGTATATAGCCGGTTGGAATGCTGCTCGAAGAAGCATCGGAAGACATGTTTTATCGATTATTAGATACTTCGGACCCAGTAATATCGACTATGAATTTGGAGTCATGCATTCGAAAAAGTGGTAAAAGAAAACAAGTTCGATTTCCCCAAGAAGTCCGAAAACTTCTTGCTATTCCTGAAGTGGACGAAGTTGATGATAAGACATATTTCTGAGAAATCATCAGAAAGTATTATGAGTGGTTTTGAAGATATAGCCGGACTTCCAGAAACATTACAATTATAGTATGCGGTCGTCTTGTCTGATGAGGAAGATCGATATTTATATCCATAAGGATTTATGGAACTTGTGTGAGGGGAAAGGGGACTCACTAAAATTAAGCATCACGAAGTTTTAAAAAATGGAACTCCAAGGTTAAATCTCATAAAAAAGGGTTTTTACAATGATTTTTTTTGTTTCGATTAAAAATATAAAATAAATTAATACATATCTCATGGTAGTAATTTGATATGAATAAATAATATTTTTATTTTGATAATAAATTCGTAATTAGCGACCTCGAGAACCCCCTTATACCAATATTGAAAAAAATCACATTTAGAATACTCGACCGCCACATTGGATCCGCCATTTTCTTTCATTTAAAATTTGTATTACGGATTTGTAATCAGCAACCTCGAAGATCCCTTTATACAAATTTTGGAAAGACTAAAAAACTTATTTAGCATACTCGTCCGCCATATTGCATACGCCATTTTGCTTTTTCAATTTTGCACATCGGATTCATAATCAGCGATACTAAAAACCACCATAGAAGATAATTTGATCCACTTTATGAACATTTTCTACTTTTGTCCATATTTTCGGGATTCCGTTGCACTGTGCTTTGGTACGAGCCTTTCTACACGGGGCTGTCCTGGTACGGACGCATTTTATAATGCAGTCAAGTGATCTGATCAGTTTCGTGCCTATGTGGCAAATTGGGTGAGCCTGATATTATTATTTTTATCATTATTATTTAAAACTTTTACTCGGGTGAACCCGGTTATACGTCATAGCCACGCACTAAGTCAAGTGACTGATGAAATCAGGAATATTATTAGTTAAT
This sequence comes from Druon quercuslanigerum, assembly GCA_010014905.2. Classification (NCBI taxonomy): domain Eukaryota; kingdom Metazoa; phylum Arthropoda; class Insecta; order Hymenoptera; family Cynipidae; genus Druon; species Druon quercuslanigerum. The sequence continues at coordinate 5,026 of JAAAKG020072843.1, forward strand.
CTATTACGATGCTTGAAACCTCCTGCGATAATGCTGTAGGTATACAATTACAAGCAGCCGCGAGCGTTGGAGGTGACAACAGTCATCCCTGGATGCTTTCTTGGAGCTACAATCTGCCCTTCCACAGGTTTTTAGTCGCTTGCTTCCTGATGGTCAAAAAAGTTTCTTACAATGCGACAGGTGTTTAATAAAACCGCCTTTAATAAAATCAACCTGTTGCTTAATCTCCATTGGTCGGTCTTCTGTGATCTGTAGATTATTCCTACTGTCCTTCACCTTACCGATAAGATGTCTTAGTGCGACTTTCTGTATATTAGGATGCTTTGCAGCAAATCTCGTTTTTAAATTGTAGCCTTTTTCCATTTTTGTTACAAGCTTCGCACTTTCGTAATAGAGACGCACCAAATCCTCTTTCAGTGTGGTATCCCACTTGATGCTCTCCCACGGTATTTCTGTCGAGGTGGTTGGTTGTAAATAGCTAACGCTAGCCAAAGCTTCCTCAGCAGGCTCAGTTGATGTTCCGCTGCTAACCGTTTGTCGCAGATGTTCTTGCTGGCCAGCTGTTTGATTAGAGATATGTGCCTGACCATCTTGCAGCTCACCATCACCACCGTCCCACATGCTGCGGCCCCCAGCGGTGGCTCCAGAGGCGCCCCGACGGTCCTCGGGAAGCGACAAGCGTTTTAATATCTTTAGTATACTCTCCATTATTTATGGGTTTTGGTGTTCTACTTAGTCCCTTTCCTCTTCGTTATCTGCCTGTCTAGCTTGGGAAGCCCCGTCAGTAGCAGTGCTACCGCCAACATAGCCTTCAAAGTCATTAGAGGAAAGCTCAAGCCCTACCGCGACATCAACACGAGAACACCTTCGGTGTCACGCAAAAATTATTATTATTATTATGTAAACGTAAATTTTAAGAAAAGTAAAAACTAACCAAATGGACCAGCTACTCGGACAGCCCATAATGGATTTAAAGGCTGAACGGCGTAGGCTATCGCTTTTACCCAAAATGGCACATATGTCCTAGTTCCAGCATCTTCTGGTCTTTCTGGAAAACCCCAGGGGTCAGCCAGAATCAAGTGTTGAACTCTTTGAGGGTACTGAATGGCATAAGAAGCTGCAAGAAACCCTCCCATTGAGTGGCCCAGTAATATAAATTTTTCTAACTGCATTTCTCGTCTCCATTCTTCTACCGAACGGACCAACTGCCCTTCTGCCTCTTGTGCCTCATTGCTGAAAACAGGTCGACTACTTCTACCAAATCCTGGAACAATACACTTTTTTATTTTCAAATACAGACCTTTTTATGTATAAGAGAAAGGTACATAATAAGGCAGTGTGACAATGCTGAAATTTATCGAATAATTTGAACCATACCAAAAAATGTGTAGTTTTGCATTCTAAAAAAGGAAAAAAAAATAATTTTGCAGTCGGTTGAAATCATTTGTTCCCTTATTGAATTTGAATATTATGAGGAACCGGCAACAGTGATTTTCAAGCATCGATAGTTTGGATGAAAATGAATCCCAAAACTCGTTTGAATAGTTTTTTAAATGACTATAGTTTCCAAACCAACTTAACATGAAACCGTAGCTTTTTCTTAAGATATCTTAAATTTGGTTTCACAACATAGTCCGGTACCTCAAAGGTCCTAACGTTCATATCAACAAAATAGAATAATTTCTTGCCTAACAATTGATTAAGGAGGACAAACAATAACATTCTGTTTTCAGACATTTTAAACTAGAAAAGTTAGAAGTTCGATATTTTTAAATTAAAAAACGACCATAAGCTTCTTTATTTATGTCCTGATTTATACGTTGAGTGAGATATAAATAAAAACGACAACCATTTTTTTGTTATTATAAATTATATATTAAGTGAGATATTTCGGAAGCACACTTGAAAGTTACCCTTATTATATGCACTCCTAAAAATGTTAAAAATGGCAAGTTAGAATTGTAATTTTTCCCAATAAAACAACTTTAAAAATTTTCTCTCAGCGAGCCTATAATTCTGGACATAAGAAAATATATTTGACGCTTTTTACTTGACAAATATTGGAAATCTAACTTGCCATTGTAGGCATTTTATGTGTGCGTATAATAAGGGTGGATTTAATGGGTGCAGCAATCGAAATGCAACAATCGAAATTCTAACTTGTCATTTTTCACATTTTAGATACGCATATGATAAGTATGGCTTTTTAGGGGTGTTTCTGAAATATCTTACCCAGCCTATAATTAGGGCCATTAGAAAAAGTCTTTTGACATTTTTATTAGTTGAATGTTTATAGTCGCATCAACTGTCAGGGTCATTAGCGACTGTACTGTAGGGTTAATTATAATCTGTAGGGTATCTGTCGGGTAGCATATAAGGGACAAAAGCGAAGCTTTCAGAAAGCTCGTCCAGCCTCGCTTCCTGCATTGGGAATCGAACCCGCGCCAGCGTGGCTGCCAAGGGTGCAGTGTTGTAACATAGGACAATCACTATACCATCTGAGCCACGATGACTCCCTCATTTGACATTGTTTAATTAGCAAATGTCGAAATTCTAGATTGTCTTTTCCGAATTTTTTCTGACAAATAATTTTTTTGTTATCCTCCTAAATGATATAAGCAAAAATCTTTTCTTTTGTTCATATGAGTATATTTTAATCGAACCTACCGATGTTTGATAAGCAATGTGCCGCACGTTTTTTCTAATGAAAATTATTTCATATAAGCGTTATCTGAGGTTTTTGAACTTGGCAAATTTGAACCCTCCGTCACACAGTTGGGTCGTTTACGACCTAGTCAAATTTTCCCGCTATTAATTGTTTGGTTGATAGTTGATTAAGTTATTCATAAGTTAATTTATTATTTATTATACCACTAAGCAATTTCCCTTTCGGCGCAGGCGTGATTCACTCACCGAGGAAGGCAGTAATGTGAACAGGGAGGTATAGATTTTTTTTGATAGATCAATCTCTCTAGCGATCAGCCCAAGTGAAGAACCTCACAACGACGTCATGTGAGGCTCCCCACTCGAGCCTAGTAGTATTCAAGGTATTTTCTTTCAGTCGTCACTCACTTTACTGACACTCTTTTTATTAACTATTTTTCGCCATACTATTCTGTATTAACATAATTATCTAGCTTCCATCGCATCCATGCATTTCTTCAAGCAAGCTCGCATGTTTCTGTGGCTTCTTATGTCTTTTCTAACTATGGTCTCATGCACATATTCTAATCATTCTTTTCTCGGTCTGCCTCTGGGCACACTGCCATTTACTTCACCTCAATACACTTGTTTCGTTAGTCCCTCATCTTTCATTCACTCATCATGCCTGAACCATCTTGACCGATTTCTTTTCAATGCGTCAACTAGTGTCTTCTGCACCACATTCTTTGAGGACTGTCTCGTTACCTACTTTATCCATCAGTGTCTTCTCGCAAATTATGCGAAGGAATTTCATGTCAATCGCGTTAACTTTACTCTTATCATTTTCCTCATAGGTTCATATCTCGCTGCCGTACAGTACAGTTGGTACAAATATAGAATTATGTATTGCCATTTTAGCTTTATTTGTTATACTTTTACTTCTGATAATGGGCCCTGCTCTACCGATAACCTTCTTACCCTCGTTTATACGCCTATCTAACTCCTCATCTATCTTTTCGTCACAAGTGAATAGGCTACCAAGATATACGTGCTTATCATCTTGCTATATTCTCTCATAATTTAAGAAAATGTTGCATATTTTTATCTCACTCTTTCGTTTGAACATCATAATTTTTTATTTATTTACGGTAATCTGAAACCCACGCTCTGCATGCTTGTATCCAGTTTGTTCAGAATTCTTTGAGTCTTCGATTTATTCTGCCATAACCAACTTGTCATATGCGAATACTAACCCACGTAACCTTATTACTTCGAGATCTACACCTTTTTCATCGAAGAGGGCCATTCTGAAACACTTGTACATGAATATAATAGTCATGAGGACATAACGCATCCTTGTCTAGAACCTTGTTTAATATCGAACCAGTCACTCAGTTTTCCATGAACCCTTACACTCGCTTCGCTGCCAGTATATATTCTTTTTATTGCTTGTAGGAGCTATCCAATGACTCCTTATACTTTCAGGACGTCACAAACTATACTCATTTCCACCTTGCCAAATGTTGTTTTTCTATTAATAGTATTTATGTACTCATCTTAAAAGGCTTGTCTTAAGAATTTCACTTTGATTTTGGCTTTGCCTTCAAAGATTCCCCCAATTTATAAGTGGCACTTTGAACTCCACTTTGTGATACTTTTTGATTGAAAATTAATCCTAAAATCTTGAAAATTGCAGTTATATTAACTTTGAAATCTTTTTTGAATGCCCTGAATCTTACAAAACATGCTAAAACAAAAATGTTTTTATTATTTCCTTTAAATTCCTCATAAATCTGTTGAAATATTCTAAAAATACTCTTAGAGATCAGCTTTCTTAAATTCTTCGAAATACTTTCAAATTATTACACTAGATTAAAAATTAGTTTGATTAATTATTTATTAAAATAGATTGAACATTAGAATTTATTATAAATAACCTAAAATCTGGAAAATAGTCGTTTTTTTAACTTCGAAATCTTTTAAAATTCCCTAAATCCTAAGAAAGAAAGTTTTAAATTCTTTCATTTAAGGCCATGTAACGAGAGGGTACGTGACCAAATCTGGTCCTCAGTTTTTCTTTCCCAACTTACGTCTAAACAAAAAGATGTATCGCTCTCAGAGTTTGGGACATGAAAGAGACAAGAAAGGGCATGTTTCTGTTTTTTTCCGGTGGAAATTTTAAAAATGACCATTTTCGACAAAACTAAAACTGGAAACTATATCGGTACTTTTCTTTTCCAACTTTCGTCCACACGGAATGATATCGTGTTGAAAATTTCTCACGCTAAATAGCAGAAAGGTAGGTGTCTCTAGTCCTCAATAATTATAATTGTGAAAAGATGTTTTTTAATTACTAATTTGTAGAAATACCGACCGTGTTGTAAAACCCTGCGAGAAATTTTCAATGTTGCGAATGGGCTAGATTATATTTATCAAAGTGAGGCAAAACAACAAGAATCGCTCTTTAAAATTATACACAAATACATAATGCAGAACCTAAGGTTTGCACTTGAAATGCAAATAAACACATTTGGTCTGACACACGTATCAGCTGTTTCAGAGCCGCACTATCGAAGCGAGTGGACAACTTCAAACTTCTACGGGTCTGTGGGTAATACAAATTGCATGGTCAGTATTTCGTATTTTCATAAATAAACTTCTTTCTTCCCCTAACTATGTGCCTTGTCACAAACGATCCTCTAATATTTATTAATATTTTCCGAACAATTTTTCGCGTTATTTAAACTTATTTTTATATATGGGTGAAAAAATATTGATCTCAGGAAGCCTTGATATGCTGGTCCACTTTACATGGCCTTAAAATCGTTTCAAATCCATTGAAACTTTCTAAAAAAAATTCCCTAATCTTCAGTTTTATAAAATCCTTCGATGTAATTTCAGGTTATTAAAGAATATTGAAACTTAGACAGCGATTATCATAAATAATCTGAAATTTTGAAAAATAGTCGTTATTTTACTTTGAAATCTTTTGAAAGACCCTACAATTCTAAAAATGCTAAAACGAAAAAATTTTAATTATCTTTTTTAAAATCCTTTCAAATTCGTTTAAATGTTTTTTAAAAACTCTCTAAAGAGTTCAATTTTATAGAATTCTGCTATATACCTTTAGATTAGTAGAAAAGATTGAAAATTAGTTAAATGTTAAAATACAAATGGAGTAGTTAAACTTTTTATTAGCAATATTTTTGTAAACAAAGATCAAATGCATTTTAATTTTCCCCAGTAAGATTTTCCATCCAAGTAGTTCAATGTTTGAATTTTCAACCAATATTAATAGTTATTAAATACTCATCTTGAACGGTTTGTCTTAAGTATTACACTTTGATTTTTGCTTTCCCTACGAAGATTACTCTCAATTTATAAGTGGTACTTTGAATACAACTTCGTAATACTTTTTGATTGAAAATTACTTAAATCGCACATGTACGAAAAAATGATTGAGAAAAAAACGCGTAAGAGAATTAGTTGATTAATTAATTAGTTGACTGGATAATTAAATTATTAGTTGATTTTCCCTCTTAAGTAAAAAAAAACTGTGTGATGGAGGGTTAACAAGGTGCTGCAAAACTGAAGATGCGCAGAAGAACGTTTTTTATAAGTGTTTTATTGTGTTGTGTAAGTACAAGAGAAGGACTTAATCGGCTATTCTGTTCAACACAATAAAATAATTCAGAAGCACCTACACACAAAATCTTCGATATGTTTGTGTAGTGGCGGATACCACAGAGCCACTTCTTCTGAATGATTTACTTATTACGTCATAATTTTGAAAAATATATATTGTGTGATTATACGTACCTAATACGTCAAAGGCATAAACGGGTCTTTGCGCGGCAAGGGCATCCAAATTTAAACACCAAAGTGCAACTCCGGCTCCTAAACCATGTAATAATACTATCGGTGTTTTTGGCGATTCCTCGTTTAAAGATATTGTCCATATTTTATCTGCTGGTCCCACTACCGGTCCAATGTCGACGTACCATCCACGGTATACTGTTTTAAGACCTACCACAACAAACAACAATCAGGCTGCATGGTAAAATTCAAGAAACATTATTATTATTATTGAAATATTAAGCCACATCCATTCCACGGTTAGCATGACTCACTCGGTGAGGAAGGGAATTGTAGGAGGTCGTTTCTTCTCCTGATGGTTAAGGAAAAGTTTAGCAGTTTAGGTAATTAGCAGATTAGAAAATTATAGAATTCCTAAGTTTATAAGATTGTAACTGAAATGTATACCACAAAACTGTTATTTTCAATTAATATTATCTTTGAGTCTTATTGTTTTTCATAATTCATTGTTTATGCTTTTAAAATGATTAATTTCATCATTATTGGAACAGATTATCTATTTTATTTATTGTAATATAAATGCCTTGTCCGTGGTGCTTCCGTGAATTGCAATATCAACCGTACGACTTGCGTGTTATCATTATGAGTCATACATGTACAATACAATCGATAATAATCAGTTACGAAACAGTCGAACGATGGATTAAACAAAGGAACTTTGGTACGACAATTTTACTCACACGATAAGATTTTTTTTTCAGCAGCTCGCAACATGGTGGAGGAAGAGCCTGACCAACTGTAACCGCTGAACCATCCCCAGATCCAGCTGAAAACATTTTTAAATCAATATCCATTTGCTAATAGCTTTTTGAATTTGTACTTAAACTATTAAACACTTTGGAAGAAATCTGTAAATTTCAAAACTATAAAAAAAACTTTTTTCATTTAATACTGGATGAAAATGCTCCTTTTCCTTAAGAAACCCATATAAATGGTCAGGAAACACAAGGGGCTAACCCTTATTCGGAAAATTTATCAGCAGAATGGAAAAACTTTTCACAGAGTCCATCTTACGACAGCCTTTTAAAGAACTTTGCATTTTATTAAAAATAGTGAGATACAATTTTTTCAGTTTCTGATAAAAGTACGACATGTAGAACCGATTGAACAATACAAAAAGCCAAGAAAGGAAATTTTGAAAATTTTGAACAAAAAAAATGTTTGAACAAAACTGTTTTCTATGCAATTTCTGTTGCTAAACAAATCCTATTAACATTATTACCAGGTTGCTTATCGTATCAAGAAGGCCTTGTTTAAGACAGTAGTGGGCTCTATTACAAATGGATACATTTAAAATCAATAAAATAGTATTCAAGATTTCATGGAACCCAGATAAAAAGACATGGTTTCGAGATTATCGTAAAGCTGCAGAAGATGTGTATGAGTTTAATTTTTAATTAATTATAATATCTTCCATAAAATAGGTTGCCATTTAAACACTCAGTTTTGTATTTCGGTGTAAGTCTAGAACCTTGAACTTTTATGTCCCTCAAAGATATTTAAGTAATTTTAGTACATTAATAAGATATATTTTTATTTCGGGGTATTATTATATAAATGACGTACAGATTAATACTCTAGTTCAAAAGTAATTAAAGTTTGAATGATCGATTTTGAATGGAATTAGCTTGTCCGGATCCACATTTTCTTATGTTTTTTTCTGCTTGAAAATCATGGCGGTACAAGATAAACTATTAGAACATAGTATGCACTTTAAGTTAGTTGAATCAGAATAATGTTCATACAACGATATGGGTTCAATCCAAATAAAGTTATAGGCTTCAAAATTATTTCCCGCGACCTGGAGAGGTATGGAATGAACGCGACGAATTGTTGTGCGCATTTGTTTCTTATTTGATTCTTAATTAGCCTTCTGTGACTATACGTCCGGAAAAAACACGTATTTACTCATTTAGAGCAAATACATTTTTTTCATAACGGTCGACCGTGATGAAAATTTAAAAAAATCTTAATTTATTCTTTAAGAATAGAATAAGACTTTCAAGAACAAAACTGTCATATTCTCGATTAAAAATGCAAATAGTTATCATAATTAGAATAGAGGTTAGCTTTTTTAAACAGACAATTTCTCGTAATTAATTACCCATTATTTAATTTCCTTTCAGAATTTTACCTTAATTTTCAAATTATCGTCCACCGACAGACAAATGTTTTTCAATGAAAGCGGGATCACATAGATTGTTTTCTTTGAAGAAATTTAATATATTTGGGTGATTGTCAAATTGCAGGCAAACTTTAGTACCTAAAGTGATAATCACATTATCATTAGGAATGTCATATTTAACAACCAAAGGTTCTTGAATCAAATTTGAAAATTTAAAATCCAAAAGGGACAATTCTAAAAATAAGATATAATAATTAAATTCGCACATTAAATATGGAAAGCGGATTTAAGGTTAGGAGTATGTTAAAAAAGAGCGCTAGCATTGAAAAAGTTTAAAAGCTGTAACGCATGCAAATCACGAAATAATTTTTAACATTAAAGACGGTCTATTCTGGCCTCGAATTCTTTTCCAATTATTTCTTACACAGGCAAACCCATGAGGATTAATTTACTGACTCGCTATTTTCCTCGAGGAGTCTCAGAATCCACGCGGATTTTCTCGAGGATACTTTCAATAGAGCTTAAAATTTTTATCATTTATAAAAATAATAATACCTATTTTTACTTTTTTTCTAATAAAGATTGCAGTGCATTTTTCCTTTTAAAATAAAGCTATTCATTTCTGCACACATCTTCGAGAAAATACTGTATATGTTAGGTATTTATAAAAGAATAGAACAAATATTGCACATTGTGAATACTTATCATTAAGACGCTTGATCTCTATTTGAAAACGTAGGTTAGGGAATAATAAAGAAACCAGCCCACCTGGTCCTCGGTACAGACACACGCGGTATCACTGTATCACACGAATGACAACAGGAAAACGATTAAGTTTATCCTTTTTAAATATTTATAAAAAAATAATACATTCTAATCACAAATAAACGCCTCAGCATTAAATAGAAACCTGCTGAACAGGTAACGAAATGGTTTATATATTTTTTTTTTTACTCGAAAACTGTTCTTTAAGCAATATCTCTGATGACGATTTTGTTGTCAAAATGTACACGCTCAATAATTCTGCGTTAATTACTCAACTTTAACTACAAATATTTTACTAGCAAAAAAGACTCACGCAAATGACGATTAATACGACAAAAATCGAGGGACAGACTTATACAATATTCTTTGTTTAGCTTCAAAAATTTGCATAAATTAAAGTTTTGTTCCTCTAAAGTTTACAAACTTGAGTCATTGACGCTTTTTAGGCTGTCAAAATAAGGTGAAAATCCGTATCTCCTTGTACAAAGTGAGACTGGGACACCTAACGCTAATGAAGTTTGGGGTGTTCTTGTATTAAATTCAAGTCAATAGGAACAGAAATTTAAAAAAACGAACTGAACATTTTGTAGAGGATTATAATCAGTATTTATTAAATAAAAATAAGTAACAGTTCATATTTTCATTTTATATTACTGGGACTTCAAGTTTGCCTTTAATTTGACAATCACCCATTTGTTAGTCATTAATATGGATTTGAAAACAGTTTTCGGCTGTTCAATTACAGAATATCATTAATTTGTACCTTTAGCTAATATAGCTAAATTTCCAATAGGAAAACTTCATCATTTATTTTTGTTCTTAAAAGCAAAAGGTTCCAGATATGAGCCCATTTAAGAACGCTGTTTTGGTTTTTAAACTTTACAGATGTCACAGAAAGTCAGACTATATTGTATACAACTATACCAGGATTGTCGCCTTTCAGTTTCTTAACTTCCGGCAAATTCCGGCTTTTCGTCGTCTCGCGCCCCATCATCATCACGGGTTTTCAACCCTTCTCTTGTATTTCAGAATAAAAAATCGAACAGGGCTGATCGAATTCCGCCCTGGTGGAAACACTTCACTATAGACAATTTTACAAGAAAGCTGTTTTTGCTTAGTTTTGCACGACGAACTTTCTGTTAAAATTCATATGTTTATTATATGTAGAATCACTTTGCATTGATATTTGTGGGAGAAAAATATTTTCTCAAAGCTAAACTTTAAGTCTTAAATAATAAATAAATTTAAAGTTAATTAAAAGGAATGTGCAATTAGAGTATAAATATAAAATATTCATAAGAAAAATAAGTACTTTCTTCATTCTTATCTATATAAATTCAATCCTTTTGTCACCGTACATCACTGATCATAATTTCTGTAATATTACTAATATTGGAAATCAACTGTGGGTTTCGTAGTAAATAAAATTAATTATTGGACAATGAAAAACTTAATACATTGAATACAAAAAAAAATGATGAGAAAAGTGGTACGCGTAAATAACAGGTGACCCTTAAAATATATACATATTTTTACTTTACGCAGTTACTTTCAGCTGTAAAAAAGAATATATCCACGTTTGCCATTACTTTTTTTAGTTTACATAACGCATTTCGAACCATCTAAGTATAATGAGATATTGCTTCCAATTAAATGAAATTAGATAACATTAACTACATAACAATACATCACTTGTAACAATACTTGAAGTCATATTACTAATCTGGAACATCACCTATCGTCCAATGCTGCCATAATTTTGTTCCACTGAAATTCTGCCTGCAATTCGGAAATGTAAATAACGCATTTCCCACAGTATATAATAAAGACGTAGTTCAGTCACGATTATGCGAATGGCGATAACTTATATTTAGATAAACTTACGTAGTGGGGCAGGACAAAAATTACTAGACATAAACCGCGATCTGCTTGACAGATATTTTGATATCTTCGTTTGTCACTTACCTGTTCGGTTTAGCGATTTCATTGTCTGCCATGAGATTTTTAAAATGCTGTACTATAATTTGAGAGCTGTCAATGTATATAGTTAATTTTCCACGTTGCCGACAAATATTATGACAATACACACACGTCTACTTTAAATATAAAAGCACGTCGAATGATTTCGCGGTTCGCATGCAATTTGACGCGTCACGCGATCGAAATGATTAGGCTAACGACTAAGGCTATGAAACTGACAGCGATGGACGGCAACTTATAATTGATGATGACTGCATGAAAAGCATCCAGAACCACATGATCCAAAAAACATTTATATTTTTGTCTGCTCTCACGGCTGCCAGATTGGCAGGGATGGGAACGTATATTACATCATCATCGACATATAGTGAAAAAGAGATGGGGAGTAACTCGTCAGATGACCGATTTCCAGTAATTTGACGGTCACCTGATCCGATAAATGGAAAAATTAGAAAACGTGTTATTATGCGAAAAATCGAACTAATATCATATATATCAACTGCAGAAAACATTTTTATTAGTAAAAAGAAAGTTTTGTTAAAAAAGGTTGTCAACGAACATAACCTATTGAGAATAGTTTTCAAATCCTGAAGATCAGCCCTATCCGACTCCCTAACCTTTTGTACAGCAGCTGTTGTTGCTTAAGGCCTGAGCACAATGGAGACCCGAACCCGAAACATGAACCCTCTGTCCTTTTTTACCGTAGCCTCATCTCTGTTTAACGGGGTCGTACTAATTCGAACGCGGACTTGAACTGAAATCTTGTAACGCACAATAAAACTCAAACCTAAATTATGTA
>JAAAKG020072854.1:0-17213 GCA_010014905.2 Druon quercuslanigerum
TATACTTTTGATTCTGCTCATCAGTAATTTTTATTTCAAATTATTGTAAATTTTTAAAATTATTTATTGTTTTTTTACATTATTTACAATTATTTTAATTCAGAATTATTCTCATATTAAAGAATACAAAAATGATGAACAGTTTTTTTATTTCTTAACTAGAATATTAATAAAAATTGTAGATATATTATGTATTAATATTCTAGTTGACAAAAGTTTTAAGAAATAAAAAAAACTGTTCATCATTTTTTTATTCTTCAACATGGGGATAATTCTGAAATGAAATAATTGTAATAATTGTGAATAATTAAAAAAAAACAATAAATAATTTTACAAAATTACAATAATTTGAAGTAAAAATTACTGATGAGCAGAATCAAAAGTATAAGAGAGCCCCAATTAAGCACCACCTCTGTGCGTGGTCTATTCGGCCCTGCCTCAACAAAGGATGCGAGCAGCAGACCGGCCGAGAACCGTGATCGTCGACTAAAACTCAACTCAGATATAATTGAACATTTTTAATCGTATCTCGGGAACCGATGAAGATTTTTTATGTTTATTTGCCTTAAATTAAAGATAAAAGTTGCAGTCAAGGTACAAAATTTTAGAAAATCTATCATTTTTTAAAAACTTATCACGTGCACTCATAGGCTTTCCAGCTGTTTTTTTTAAAAATGCCCTTTCTTTTTTTTAACTGAGTTATCGTGGTTTAAAGCCAGCAGTGAGTTTTAATAGTGCTTGCGTCAAACGATCTCATAATTTCCGGCGGTGGTGTATTTGGTTTTGCAAAAGTTTAAAATATATCGTAGCTAATAAAAAAATTTATTTTGATTAATAAAATTTTATTCGTTATTTTTTCTCCAGTGAATCAGTGTATTTAAATCTTTGAATATCCATCACTCTATAGCTTGAATCGGGAAATGGAGTCAAAGCGGCACATTCCTTTGAAAATCTTTCGTCTCGCGGGAGTTTGCATTTGTTTTAAAATTAGGTTAGGACGAATCGTTCTTTGTATACCCTTTAATTCTCGGCTTCCGTGTTAAAATTTAAATATACACGAGTTTCACGAGCTCACGAAACTACAAAAAATGCTTTCTAGATTTTTTTCCTCTGGTGCTAATTTATGAAAATTTTATTATTACTCGAGTTATCTGGTTTTGTAAAATTTAAAAATTTATATCTGAATGTAAAAAGTCTTGGATTTCATTTCTGCGTGACTCTATAAAAATTCTCTTTTTTAAATAAATAATTTTTAGGCAATATGAAACATATCTCCAGAGTTGAATATACCAAGTTGTGAAAATAGTAATGAATGACTTTCTTATCTCACTCATGTCGCATTGCAAACGACGTTGGCCCATATTCGAATAAGGCAGTTTCACTCTTAACCCACTGCGATATATAAAAAGAGAGGTTTTGCCTCTTTCTCACAAACAAAGGTATTTATAATTCCAAAAAATTCTTAACTCTTTCTGTTGTTTTCTGGTTAGCAAGTTAGTCGATATATTAAATAAAGGTTACCCAATGGGCAAAAAAATTAAAGATGTCCTAGAGACGTCTTTGGGACATCCCTAAGACGTCTTTTATAATATTTCTTTTGGACATCCTAGGGATGTTCTTAAGACGTCTAATGTCAGTCCGAAAGCTGTCCGATGTCTTTAAGACGTCTTTTGGATATCTTTAGGACATTGGACGTCTTAAAGACGTTGATTGGATTGAAATAGGACGTTATTGGGATTTTAATAGTTCTGTGCCCACTGGGTACCCACATGTCAGGAAAATCCTAGAAATTTCCAATGGTTTTAAAGAATTTAACATACTTTAGGACTTTTCAAATAATTTTAAAGAATTTTAAATTGTATTAAATCGTTTTAAGTGATTCGACAAGATTTAAATGATTTTCAGATATTTTCAAAAATTTCAAGGTTTTTTCAAGAGACTTTATAATCCTTTATAGGATTTTGAAAGATTTGAAAGGATTCGAAATATTTTAGTGTATGTTAAAAGTTTAAAGGAATTTTGATTATATTTTAAACATTTGAAGATATTTCAAAGAATTTAAAAGATTTCAGGGTATTTTCTAAAATTCTAAATCATTTTAAGAAGCTCTTAAAATTTCCAAGGGGTTTTTAAAGTTTTCAAAGGAATTTGTAATATTTTAGGATATTTTAGAAGATTCTAACAAATTCAGATAGATAATAAAAAAGGTTTTAGCTCTCAAGGTATTTTCATACATTTTCCAAGATTTTAGAAAATGTCATCAGATTTCATGTTATTTTACAGGGATTTCATAAGATTTTAAAGATTTTAAAATGTTTCAAGGTATTACCAACGATTAAAAATAATTAAAATTTTTTTAGGATATTTCAAAAGATTCGAAGGCATTTTCAATTGCTGTAAACCCATTGAAGGAATTTTAAACAATGTGTACAGATTTTAAGGTTTTTTTAAAACCCCACGGGATTTTCAAGCATTTTATACAATTTTAGGGGATTTCAAAATACTTTAAAGCATTTGAATTATCTTAGGGTATTTTTAATAAATTTCAATAATTTGAAGTAATTTCAAGATTTTAGGATGTTACGCAAGATGTCAAGGAATTTTCAGTTGATTTCGATAATTTTAAGAGATTTCAAAGAATTTGATAGATTTTGGGGTGTATTTAATAATTCTAAGGATTTTTAAAGAACTTTAAAATGTATTAAGGAATTTCAAAAGATTTCGAAAAATCTGAAATATCCACTGATAATTTTAATAGATTTCAATCATTTGAAGTGAATGCAAGAAATTAAAAAGATTCTAGGATATCCTAAAGTATTTCAAGGAATTTGCTATTGATTTCAGTCATTTTTAGGGATTTTAAAGAATTTGACAGATTTTAGAGTATTTAGAGTATTTAGAGATTTTTTTAATTCACCTTTTTTGATAGAAAATTAATCTTCTTGGTGGAAAATACATCTTTTCGTTTAAATATTATTCTTTTTGTGTTTGAAAAATCAACTATTTCTGTGAAAGTTATTAATTTGTTAAAAATTCATTTTTCATCTACAAATGTAATTATTCCATTATTTGTTAATAATTAATTCTTTATTTATATATTTCAAATTTGACGGTTTAGTAGACAACTCATTTCTTTTTTTGAAAATTGAATTCGACTAGTAAAAAACACATTTTTTCTGTTTAAAATGAGATTTTTTAAACTGACAATTGAATGATTCCATTTTTTGTTCAAAAAATATATTTGTTAGTTAAAAATTCACTTTTCTTGATTTCCTGTTCATTTAATTATTTGAGGATTCAACTATTTTGTTCAAAATTTTTGTGATTCTTTGGGTTAAAAGTTCGTCTTTTGATAGAAAATTCTCCGTTTGTGGTGAAAAAATCATATTTCTTGGTTAAAAATGAACTTTTTTAGTTGAAAATTCTGCTTTTCCGGTTGAAAAGAAAACCGTGTTCTGAATAATTCTTTTTGCCTTAAATATTTAACTGTTATCGGTTTAATTTTAATCTTTTTTGTATCACAATTCGATCATTTAGTGGAAAATTCAAGTATTTTAATAAAATTATCTTTTTTAGTCGAAAATTAAACTGCTAAGTTAAAAATTTGGCCTTTTCAATTGAAAATTCATCATTCTGTGAGAAAATTCATCTTTCTTGTTTAAAAATCCATCTGGGGTCGAGAAAATTCATCTTTTCAGCGTGAAAGTTTAACTATTTGGTTAACAGTGGAACTATTTTGTTTAAAATTCATCTCTTTTGTTCAAAAATCTATTCAACTATTGTGTTCGATATGCAAAATATATTTCGCCAGTGTAGGCGGCGTGACGAGAAGCCGCGTAAAAAAAGCCGCACTGAGAAAAATAAAGTTAGAAAATATATCAGAAATGCATCAAAATGTACAAAATTGAACCATATTTGGTTGATACTGATCACTGTGCATTTTGATAGCAATTAAATTATTTTTCAGTATTGACATTGATCACAAGAGTGTACATAACTGAAGTTCCAAACGAATTCGTAAAAAAATTACCTAAAAAAAATTGAAACCCTAGTATTTTCTAAGTGAGACACGTAATTTTCAAGTTACATTAAAATTTCTAATTTTTCCGGCTCAAGAGGGCGTCTCCACATAAAGAAGTGCTGAGATAAGAAGTCACGGGACATGGATGTTGAGACGAAAACTTTGTTATTCTGGACAAGTTTTACGTGGGATTTCGAGGCTAAGTCCACTCTATGATCCTTTCGCGGCAACTACGTGCTCATACTTCGACAAAACATGTCCTATCATCCAAAACCCTTAAGATGCATGGGTTCTACGTGTTGGCAAAGCCTAAATGCCATCTCTTGATTCCCTTCGTATCCCAATTATCGATCCTTGATCACAGTTCATACTTTTTTTAAAGAAAAACACGCATCAAATAAATGTGGTTCATTCCGAAAGGATTGAAACCATAGTGCCATCGTCACTGTTAGACATTTTTGCAGAAATTTTCAGAGATGTGTCACTAAAGCTTTATGCAGAAACTATATCTAAATTTTCCTAACAGGAATCGGTTGGCGTTATTTATTTAAATAACTCGTTCATTCAGCAACACTGCTCCGACCCAGGTTACTGACCAATCTCTCTAGCCATCATCCGAAGAAAAGATCCTCACAAAGTCGTCATGTGAGGTTCCCCACCTGGGTCCATTAGTGTCCAAGGTTTTTTTTTCTTGCAGGAGTCATTCACTGAATTTTTCTGTCCTGGCATACTTCTCTAGCTTCTTTAACGTCCATGCATCTTTTCGTGCAGGCTCTCGTATTTCTATGGCTTCCTATGTCCCTTCTAACTAGGGTCTCATTCACGCATTCTATCCATTCTTTCCGCGGTCTGCCTCTGGGCACGCTGCCATTTACTTTGTCTTGATATACTTGTTCCGTTAGTCGTTCATCCTTCATTCTCTCAACATTAAGTGCATAAAGCTTCAGTCACATGTTTCATAGAATTCAATTACAATTTAGTAATTTTCAGTTACTGGGACCAAAAATTTCGAGGGATTAAAAAATTTGTTTTGGTTAATTAATTTTAATATAAAATATGCTTGATTATTAATCTAGGTCGTTGCCTTTACTCGAGATTTTAAATATTTTTTCAATTTTTTCTTTTCGTGCAATTTTCAACACGTTTTTAAACTTGAGATAATTTAGTATCAGAAAAAATAGGTTTAAAGCATCGCTATATAAGTCAACACAACCTGTTGCAGTGCATTGTTCGGAATACGGGGGGAGATGTCACGCCTCGTGACTTGAACTCTTCACTGTCCAGATTTAATTAATTATGAAATGTCTACAACCAGAATTCTGTGAATTATGTAAATCGGCTGCTACTACCAGACTCAATTTTAAATAATTTAGTTTAAGAAGCTTTGCAAAAAGCTGGGGGATTAGTATTCATTCAGTGATCAGAAAATTAATTGGAATTTTTTTCGACTTTTTATCATTTCGCCCGGAAATTTGTTCAAATCGACACAAAAATAATTACTTTTTTGTAAAAAGGAAAAAGATATTCCTGTAAGGAAAAAATACATCTTTGTAAATTTTATTCAGAATAATCAATATTAACTAAATCCAGTTGAAATTCAACTCTTCTGCTCGCAATTAGCCATGAAAATAGAATTTGCCAGTTTTTGGAGCTAATTGTAATTATTTTTGCAGATTTCTATGCAAATTGTTACTAATCTATAAAATACTACTTTTTGGTAATAATGAAATGTTTAAATAAATTGTTCAAGCAATTTATTATTTATATTAGAATTATTCGCTCTAAATAATAATAGAAGCTGCGATTTTTTCAGATATTTAAAATTTTTTGTCCACTTTTCACTTAAGAGTGAGTTCGTATTTAATTCAATTTAGTAAAAATAATTATTTAAACAAATTATTATTCTTCATAACTATCTTCTTCTATATTCATACGACTTATTTGCATTTTATTAAATTATTATCATTTATGATTGAGAAAGTATTAGAATTATCCGAAATAAAGTTTTGTCCATGACGTCTGTCTATCCGTCCGTCCGCCCGTGTCCGTAAACACGATAACTCTCGAAAAAAAATTAACGGATAATATCGAGCTTTGACACACTTTTTTAGGTCCTTAAAGAAAGGACGAGATCCTTAACCAGCCATTTAGGATAAAAAGTTAAAAAGTTAGAACATTTTTAACATTTTTCGGAATATTTTTTTAAGGTTTTAACATGTTTGTGTGTAGCTGTTTGTAGTACTCCGAAAACCAAACAATTTATCCTAATAACTGTTTTCAATAAAAAGGAAATTATCCGAGTTATAGCAGTTATAAGATTTCAAAAATCATTTGGAGATCGAAATTTTAAACCAAACAACGCTCTATACGAAAAAAGTCAAAAGAAGAAAAACGTTGCTTTTTGAAATCGCTACAAGATTATCATAAAAACTTTATGGATTTTCTTGAAAAATCGAAAATTCAAATTTCGATGGCACAAAAAAATATTACAAAATCAAAAATTCCATTTTGTGGTAAAACTACGCAAGATAAGAAAAAGTATGAAATAACAAAAATTATGATCCCAAAAAATATCCACAAATTTTTTTGTAATGAGAACGCGTAGTTTTTGTTTTATTTGTAAAAAAATAACATTAAAAATAAGAAAAATTAAATTTTTGAAAAAACAACACATGTGAAATAAAAATTATTTAATAAAAATTGTGCACATAAAACACATCTACAAATGTTCTACGAATTACTTTTTTTAGAACGCAGAGTTCTAGTTTTAATCATAAAAATGACATAAAAAATAAAAAATTTTTGTAAGCACGACAAAAGTACGAAAACAAATTTATAGACAAAAGTTGTTCATCCAAAAAAATATAAAAATTTGTTATCATTTATTACATTTTTTCTTTTAACCATTTTCAAATAGAACTCGTCATTTGGATTTTAATTATCGAAAGTGGTATGAAGAAAATTTGGAAACATTTTTTCTTAAATTTTTAACTTTTTTGCACTTTCAATTAGACTAAAGTGCTTATTAATTCAAGTAGACAAAAATAACGGTTCAAACAATTTATCGTAAATGTTAATATTATTCTCTTTGCTTGATGGTAGAATGTTGCGCTTTTTTCTGAAAATTTCCACACTTTGTTTAGTTTTTCTTATAGTGACATAATTAATCAAACATAGCAAAAATAAATTTTTAAAGAAATTATTATTGTTAGAAACTATTTTCATCTATTCTTGTTCCGATCTATCCGTTGGCAAGTGGCTGTGTACATTATTTGAGCTTCGGCATTCGTTGGAAGCAGTCGCCTTCTCGCTGGGGTTCTTCCAAAAATTCCTTTTTTTGAAGCTGCACTATTTCATTCTTTTTTATCTTGAAGACCTATATTTCGAAAATTACAGGTTCCATTTTCAGGCAAAAGTATTTAAAATTGACTGAGTTATGATTTTTTGTAATAACAGTCATTTTTCACGTTTTTGTAAGAATTTCTTTTTTTTTAACGCGCACTAAAAAATTTTTCGTCAATATAACCTAATCTCCGCACTGAAATGATATTTAGAGTGTATTCAGTAATTTTGTTGAATTTAAATAACGGATACTCTCTTTGCAGGATGAAATCTTCTGGCGGGGATCGCTCACGACCCCACGTGGCGCTTTGTGAAATTATTAGATAGGATGGCGCTTTAAGGGAGATTAATGCCAGATAATTGCGGATTCTTCCCGAAATTTTATTTAATTTTGACCCACCTTTTCTTTGTAAAGTAATAAAAAATCAAGTTAACAAACATCGTTGCTTAAACAATTAATTATTGTTGGTAACTACACTACCGTCGGAAATTATGAGATCGATTGAAGTAAGCACTATTAAAAATCACTGCTGGCTTTGAGCAACGATAACTCAGCGAGAAAAAATGATAGGGCATTTTTAAAAAAACAGTTGGAAAGCCTATGAGATTACACGTTTAGACATGTCAAACAGATTTTTTTTTGATCTGCCGAAGAGAATACAGCATGTTATAAGTTTTAAAGAAATTCTAGATTTTCTACAATTTTGTACCTCGACTTCAACTTTTAGCATGACATAGAAAAATGTTTGCAAAAATCTGAAAATTATACGACATAGAGCCTAAAATTTTATCTTTAATTTAAGCTAAAGAAACTTAAAAAATCCTTATGGGTTCCCGAGATACGATTAAAAATGTTCAATCGCATCTGAGTTAAGTTTAAGTCGACGATCACGGTTCTCGGCCGGTCTGCTGCTTGCCTCCTTCATGGAGGCAGGACCGAATAGGCCACGCACAGAGGTGGTGCTTCATTGTGGCTTTATTTTGTAATTTTGATAATCGAAAAATGTAATAATGAGCGAGTTGTTTGTGAAAAGGAAAATAATAAACTACTTATTAGAAATTGAAAATATAATTTTCATCACACCTACGCAATGTTTTGTATTTAATTTATTTTGGAAATTCCATTATTATTCACTTTTAATATTTTTGAGTGTTTTTCATATAAATAATTTATTTAGAATTTACCTGCCTAATTTGTTTGAAAAATAGTTTATTCTCGTAACAATATATCTACAATTTTTATTAATATTCTAGTTGATAACAATTTTAAGAAATAAAAAAACTGTTCATCAACAAAAAAACAAGCTTTTAACAAAATGGTTTAATTTTAACAAAAAATTTACTTTTTACTTAAAAAGAAAATATTCTAATCTAAATTTTTTCTACATTTTTAGCCAAAAAAAAAGATGAATTTACTACCAAAAAGACGATTTTTTAATCAAATTTAAGAATTCTCAACCAAAAAGTTGAATTTTCAACTAAAAAAAATAAACTTATAAACAAAAATATTAATTTACTACCAAAAAAACAAATTTTTAATAAAATTCAAGAATTCTTGAATAAAATTTTGAAATTTAAAGAAAGAAATTTTTTTACATTTTTAAGAAAGTATTTCAAATTTAAAACCTGGTTTCTTAATTTTTACCCAAAAATATGAAGTTTTAAACAAAAAGATTAATTTTCTAACGAAAAAAAACATATCTTTTACAAATTTGAAGAATAGTGAACCCAAAAGATTTATTTTCAACTAAAGAAGATGAATTTGTAAACAAAAAGATTAATTTGCTACCAAAAAACATGAATTTTCTATAAAATTCGAGAATTCTCAACCGTAAAATTGAATTTTCAACTAAAACAGATGATTTTTCATACAAAAAGATTAAATTACTACCAAAAAGACAAATTTTCAATAAAATTCATGAATTCTCGAACAAAAGGCGAATTTTGAAGAAAGAAATTTGTTTAAATCTTCAAGGAAGTAGTTCAATTTTAAAACCTGATGTTTAAATTTTTAACCAAAAATATGAAGTTTTAAAAAAAAAGATTCGTTATCTAACGAAAAAAAACCTAATTTTTACAAAGTTGAAGAAAACTCAACCCAAAAGATTCATTTTCAACTAAAAAAGATGAATTTGTAAACAAAAAGATTAATTTGCTACTAAAAAAGACAAATTTTCTATAAAACGCTATAAAATTCGGACTTGTAAAATTGAATTTTCAACTAAAAAAGATGATTTTTTTACACAAAAAGATAAATTTACTGCCAAAAAGACAAATTTTCAATAAAATTCAAGAATTCTCGAGCAAAAACTTGAGTTTTGAAGAAAGATTTTTTTTGAAATCTTCAAGGACGTAGTTTAACTTTAAATCCTGATTTTTACATTTTTAACAAAAATATGCAGTTTTAAACAAAAAGATTAATTTTCTAACGAAAAAAAAACATCTTTTTTACCAAATTGAACTCAGCCCAAAAGATTTATTTTCAACTAAAAAAGATGAACTTGTAAACAAAAAGATTAATTTGCTATTAAAAAAGGCGAATTTTCTATAAAACGCAAGAATTCGGAAGCGTAAAATTGAATTTCCAACTAAAAAAGATGATTTTTGATATAAAAAGATTAATTTAAAACATGAATTTTCTATAAAATTCGAGATTTCTCAATTGTAAAATGTCTGAATGAATCATATTTTTGTTTAAATTAATATTTATTAATTGTTGCCAACTAAAAAGTAAAAAAATAACTTGCAATTTCGGGAAAAGCCACAAATTTCTAGCATTACTATAAGAGAATATAGTTTAAAACATGAATAATTTTTGTAAACAGTCATCTTTAATAAATTGCATTAATTATCATCTTGATCTAAGTGAAAAGTTGACAAAAAGTGGAAAATTTCCAGAAAACGCGACTATCTAGCATTATTATAAAAAAAGATAGTTATGAATAATAAATTTTTATTTAAAACTATGATTGTTAAATTTTTTTCATTATTATAACACGCTTACTGAAAGGTGGACAACAATTGTCAAACTAGGATAAACTCGCGGTTTTCTAGCAATTACCTGAGAGAAGATATTTATGAACAAAAAAAAAAATATTTTAAGAACTATGTTTGTCAACTCACCTTATTAGTTACTTTACTAAGTAAAAAGTAGGTAAAAAGTTAAAAATTTTAGAAAAAATCCGTAACTGTCATTAATATAGATTAAAACAGTTATAAACGATGCTTATTTTGGTTAAAAAATTATTTTTTATAAATGTAATTAATTATTAAGTCACTCTAAGTGGAAAATAGAAAAATAGTTGAAAATGTCAGAAAAGCAGCAACTTTCTAGAATCATTCTAAAAGAAAATTATTAACAATAATAATAAATTGTGTAAACAATGATGTTTGTTAAAATTAGTTAAGTTTTACCTTACTCTAATTGAAAATTGGACAGAAAGACTTTCTAACTCTGTTCTTAGAGATAATTGCTGAAAACAGTAATGAATTGTTTAAACAATTTATTTAAACATTAAATCATCAATATAAAGTAGTATCTTATTTATTAGCAACAATTTGCATAAAAAACCGCAAAAAAATCATAATATTCGTATTCGTATTCTATAGCTAATTGTAAATTGTATATATTATAATCATAATAATAATAATATAAAAAAACAATAAAAAAAAGTTTGGACCACCCTAGTACGCAGTCACGTTTGCATGGTACATCATCACCGGGAACTTGATTCTTGAAAACATTTAGCGTCGCTCGAGTTAAGATTAATGAACGTCTGGCGCGATGTCATTATCCTCATTACCAGCGAGTTCAAAGTTATATAATGTAAACGCATGACTGAATCATCTTATGTGATGGCTTAAACTGCAAACATGATACCAAAACGAAACCCAATTTTCGAGCCACCAAATCTTTTGGGCCGTACATAAATTACATTAAAAAAATTTTGGAACATTTTGACCCACGCATCCGTCCTCCACTCTTGTTAGTTTATATTTTATGAAGAAAAAATTATTTAAATTTAAATAAAAAACAGTTAAATTGGAACAAAAAATTGAATTTTAAATAAGAGTTCTATCATACAAATTGTTGAATTCTCAGCCAGAAAGATGAATCTTCAACCAAGAAAATTAATTTTCTACCTGTAAAAGAATTCCTAACCATATAAATAAATTTTTAGCCAAGTTGCTTTATTTTAAATCAAGTGGATTAATTTTATACCAAAAAATATGAATTTTCAACAAAATGTATACATTTCGAACCAAGTAGAGAGAAATTTCAAGAGATTAATTCACGGACGCGCGCGATTTTAGAGCGACAATTTTTAAGTGATTTAAAGTCTAGGATTCAGTGATCTAAAAGCATAGAATTCGAGACCTGAAAGCAAAAGGGCGTGGCCTAATGTCTCAAACTTCGAGACCTATGCTTTAAAAGCAAGTGTTCCGAGATCTTAGATTTCGCGCCAAAGCGTTAGTTAAATTTGTAATCAAAAAAATTAATTTAAAAAGGAAAAAAAATACGAATTTTCGTCTAAGTATTTCATTCTGTAACCAAAGGTATTTGTTCACAAAAAGATAAACGTTATACCAAGAAATTTAATTTTCTATAAAAAATATGAATTTTTGTCAAAATACATGTTTTAACCAAATAGTTAATTTTTCAGTTAAAAAATGAATTTTTATCCCCAAAGCGTAGGTTCAAGTAGGTATGTCAAGGATAAAATTTCAAAGTCCAGGGTTTAGTGGTCAACGAATAATTCATAGAATAAAAGAATTTTATTATGTAACAAAATTTGTATAGAGAACAGATTTTTTCTAGATATTTTTAATATAAAAGTACTTTTGCCTGTAATGCCCTTAATAAAAATATGATCATTGTGGGAATATTTAATTTATTGTAGACTTTTCAATTTTGTTGTATGGATCATCTATCCTGTTAGTATACGTGACTTCCGGTCACGTGTTACCCGTTAAAGCTAGCTATGCGAAATTGGAGAAGCACTTTGCATTAACGTATTCAGATTGGTGAAACATCATTGTAATACGCTACAATTGCTACAAGTTATGAAAATTTGAAAATTTACTCTAAAAATCCCCAAAAATATGTTTAGTTAAAAATATTATTATTTGGTTTAAAATTCAATTATTTTGGTAGAAAATTAACTTTTTGTTGAATGTTCTTATTTTTGGGTTGGACATTCAGCGGAAATATTTCTTGGTTGAAAATTCAATTTTAATTTTAAAATGCAACCATTTTTTCTTTAAATTAGTTATTTATTTAATTTAAAAATTTATTTTAAAAAATCATTGTACTATTTTGTTGAAATTCCCCCTTATTTGTGGAATTTACCTTCTTTTTAGATTAAAAAATTTGTTGGATGAAAATTCGTTTTTTATTAACAATTATGTTTGTTTACCGATAATTTAACTATTGCTATTTAAGATTAATATATTAAATTTTTTTAGTTCAAAATACAACTGTATCCGTGTAGAAAATTCGTATTTTGTTATGCTTTATTGTCAAGCCTTCTGGTACTTTTTAGGAGAAATGATTTTTGCAAAAAATTCAATTTTGGATAAATGAATTTGAAAAAACCTTTTTCGTTTGAAAATTCAACTGTCTTCTAAAAGATTCGTTTAATTTGCTTGAAAATATTTTCTTATTAAAAAATCTATAATTTTTGCTGTAAATTCAAGTATTTGGT
This sequence comes from Druon quercuslanigerum, assembly GCA_010014905.2. NCBI lineage: Eukaryota > Metazoa > Arthropoda > Insecta > Hymenoptera > Cynipidae > Druon > Druon quercuslanigerum. The sequence goes on from JAAAKG020072854.1 coordinate 13,069, forward strand.
TAAATATTTATCTATTTTGTTTAAAATTCAAGTATTTGGATAAAAAGAAATCTATTTTGTCAGAAAATCCAACTGTTTATTTGAAAGTTCATTTTTTTAGTTTAAAAATGAAATTTTGTGTTGAATATGCAACTCCTTGGTTGAATGTTGAACACTTTTCTTGAAAATTTATTTGGAACTATCTTGCCAAAAATTGTGAGAATTAATAATTATAATTAATTTTTAATAATAAATAATAATTAATTTTCTTCATTAAAAATATAATTGCTATATTTTTGATTAATTGGAAGTCGATATTTTAAATTGGAAATTGATCTTTAGTGTTTGATAATACATGTATTTTATTGTAGTTTTTTTTTGTAGAAGATTATTTTGTATGAAAAAAGTTTCTGTTAAGCATACAACAGTTTTGTGGAATATTCATCTTTTTTGGTTAAATTCCACTCTTTTTTGATTTTCAACAAAATTTTTTTAAAATAAAAATCTTACATGTTTCGTTGAAAAATCAACTGCTCTGTAGAAAATTCGTATTTTTGGTTTAAAAATGCAACTATTTGGTAGAAAATTGAACTATTGGGTTTAAAATTAATATTTTGTGAAAAATGCATATTTTTGGTATGAAATTCCATTACAATGGTAGATAAAAAAACTAGTTGGTTAAAAATTTAAATTGTATATTTGAAAATTTAACTATTTTGTTAGAAATTCGTTTTTTTGGTGTAAAATTAATTTTTTTATCTAAAAGTCTAGTTATTTCATTTTTCCTTAACAATTTTTCTTTATAAGTTAAAAAATAAACTTTTACGTTAAAAATGAATTTTTCTCGATTGAAAATTAACATTCTTTTTGAAAATTTTTCTTGTCTGGTTTGAAAGGCAAGTATTTTATTTAAAAACCCCTTCCTTGATAACGAAAGTCTTTTATTGAAAATTCGTCTATTTATGTAGAAAATGAATCTTGTTTCTTAAATAATCATCTATTTGACTGACGCTTTAAAGATTTGGTTTAAAGTTGATCTTTTTTCATTGAACTTAACTTGCTGATTTTTTCTTTCTTATATCTGAAAATTAGTTTTTTAAACTGAAAACTGACCTGTTCCATTTCTCGATGTAAACGTATTTTTTCGGTTGCAAATTCAACTACGGATTGAAATTTTTTTTTATTGTAGAAAAGACATCTTCCTTGGATAAAAATTAACTTCTCTCGGCAGAAAACGAATTTTTTGTTTAGAATTCAACTGTTCTGGTTGAAAATTCAAATGTTTTCTTTAAAAAATTCGTCATTTTGGCTGTGAAATTCAACTGCGTGGTTGAAAATGCAACTACTAAATTTTTTGTCGATAATATTGGTGTTTAATGGTCTTTGAATAATAATGTCAGAGAAAACCTAAAAGTGAAATAAAATAAACTGAAAAAAGAACTGATTGAAATTCTTTTGACATATTCGGAGAATAAAAAAATATACTCTTTCTCTTAAAACTGAAATACGAGTTCCTCATGGTTCTAAATTTATTCCTTCATATATATTTCAAAGCGGTTAGATGATTTATCGAAAATATTTGACGGATACGTAACGGTCGTAACCAATCTCCAGATTGACGATTTTTGTTCTATAGAGTGATTTCTCGATTTTGCTCTTGAGCTGTCCACGGTTCATCATTTTCCTCTTGGCTTTCAAGACCTCGTTGACCTCAAAGATGTGGGCATTTTGCAGACCCTAGGTTTACGAATCACGACGAAGATCCGCGGGAATGGCTCACCGAACCTGAATTTATATTGTGTGTTTAGGTGCGAATTGGTTCTTTATGAGAGACACGTGAGACTACTTGGAGATACGACCTGTGCGTTCCAACTCTCCGATACATACATGTAACACGCATTTACAAGCAATGCATGCTTGCGCCCTTTGATTCACATTTCCGATAAACTGCATTTAAGATGCTCTTCTCACGCCTTTCTGTCCATTTTAGGTTTTTTCTAAAAATAATATTTATGTGACAGGTTTGCAAGTTTCTGAGTCTTGCCACTATTGATGCTATTTGATACTTTTTTAACGATGCATTTTGCTACGACACTCAACTTCCAGTTAAGTCAAAGATCAGTTATGTCAACGATCAGATATATCAAAACGCACCACCCAGTTATTTCACATTTTACATCCCTTCCACTTAGCAACATGTGACGCTTAGCAGCAGTCACAGATACACACGGCACACGTATAAAGCGCACTCGCTCATCTTGTCCGCCCCAATAGACATTGGTGGGGTTAAGGAGAATTTGACGTAACTGAACTGTTTTCATTTCAAATGTTTTGACTTAACTGGAAGTTGAGTGTATTCACAAAAAAAGGTTTCGTAGCCTATTAGGAATTTAAATAAGTCGTTCAATCCCCCCTCCCATGCTTTCCCACCCCTTCTTCATCTACATCCCCCTCTCCTCACCACCCGTTTTACTCTTCTTCCTTTTACACTTCTCCTTCCTCCACGTCTCCTCTCCTCGCTTCTCCAGCTAACCCCCCTTTTCCGAGACTTCAATTCCCCTCCCCTACTCACCCCCTTTTAATCATTTTCCCTACTTTCTCTAATTTATAATCACATCCCTTACTTCCACTACCTAATTTCCACTACTCTCCACTCGGTGTTCCTACTTTACCTTCCCATATTTTATCACAATTTTATTTACCTCACCGTATTTTTCCCTCTCCCCGAATTTTCTCTACTTACTCCCCAATAAGTTTCTTTCCCTTCTTTCTGCTTACTTCGTCTAGTCGCTCTCCCATAATTTTCCAACCCCTCGTTTCCAGTCACCTCCACTTCTCTCATTTCACGATTCGCACCCCAGGTGAAAAAGTTACATATAATTTCTATATAGTGGATAAGACAATGATATTTTTCAATTTTTTTATGAACTTTTCCATGTAAAGCAAAAGAAAAATTTCAGTGCTTTGTCCTTTATATATAAATTATATATAATTTTTTCACCTGGGACCCTTCATAAACTTTTTTCCTCCTCTAATTCCCCTCTCCACGCTTCTACTGCTAATACTTCCCTTCCTCTGCTAATACCACCCTTCTCCGGCCCTCACTTCCCCTCATTTACTTAACCTAATTTTTAATAATTTCTCCTACTTTCGCTCGCTTGCACCTAATTTCCTTTCATTCACTCCCTAATTTCTCCTACGTCTTCTCCCAAAATTGCCCATAATCTCCCTAACTACCACTCCACTTCTTTCCTCTCTCCTCGCTTTCCCAGCTAACACTCACCATCATTAGTCCCTACAAAGGCGAAAATATTCTGTATAATATTCATATGCTTTATACATTTTTATATATATAAACTATATATAATATTTTCGCCTGGGTTCCGTTCCCCACATTTCCCATAATTACCCGTACTTTCCCTATTTCTCTCCCCTCATTTCACCCTACGCCTCCTTCCTTAACTTCTTCCTCCACTACTTCCTCATCTAACACGCCCTTTCCCCATCCCTCCCTTCCCCACTCCCATTCACCCTCATTTCTAATTATTTTCCCTACTTCACCTCATTTACTCTAACTTTCTTTACTTGCCCTAATTTTTCCTACTCCTTCATTATTTCCCTTGATTTCCCTCCCCAAATTTTCCAACATTTCTTCTACTTCAACTCTTATAATTTATCCTATTTCCTCCCCCATAATTTTTCTCCCCTCCCTTCTCCTCCATTCCTATCCATAATTTCTCCTCACTTTCACCCCTTAGAACAAAGTACGACAGATGCATATTCGACCAAAACTCGACCCACGCCTATTCACCCTCATTTATAATTATTTCCCCTACTTCATCTCATTTACTCTAACTTTCTTTGCTTCCCCTAATTTCTCCTACTCCTCAATTATTTCCCTTGCTTTCCCTCCCCAAATTTTCCAACATTTCTTCTACTTCAACTCTTATAATTTATCCTATTTCCTCCCCCATAATTTTTCTCCCCTCCCTTCTCCTCCATTTCTATCCATAATTTCTCCTCAATTTCACCCCTTAGAACAAAGTACGACAGATGCACATTCGACCAAAACTCGACCCACGCCTATTCACACGGAGAAAAATGGATGTTTAAATGTAGATGTTTAAAGGGTAAGATTGTCCCACCTAACATGCAGATATCCATGC
>JAAAKG020072865.1:0-17212 GCA_010014905.2 Druon quercuslanigerum
GGCATGAATATCTGCATGTTAGGTTGGACAATCTTACCCTTTGAACATCTACATTTAAACATCCATTTTTCTCCGTGTAAGCATACGAAGCTAAAGGGGAAGGGGTTGACTGGAAAAGGATAGGATGCGTGGTTTGTGTGCAGACGTATATACACTACGTCATGTCATCCTGTGTGAAAAATTTTATTTGTTCGATTTAATTTATATTTATTTATAAATAAGCACAACATACGCATCACATACGCCATTTCGCGATTACCAGGAAACTGAATAGGACGGTACATAAGATCCATGTCACTTTTCGTTGAAGGAGTCATACAAAGTTCCTAAAATGATTCTATATAGGATTCTTTATAGAAATTTTCAACAGGGGTGAAAGTGTTCAGCATAATTTATAGGGAATACGGATAGGAGAGTATTTCTTACCTCGTCTATTGCGTCACGCTCAAGTGAGCCAATTTCAGTCAAACATGTAGAATCAGCTAAAGAAAACACGAATAAAACTTCGTTGTTACTGATAAACCTCCTTCGAAATAGATTAGGCTATTATAGACGAATTATAACTTGTTTAATGCCGTTTAGTAGAAAGCAAGTGACAAGTGGGAATTCCCGTTTCTCTCCAATTTAATTAAGTTAAACGACGATAGGCAGCGCTGGCGTCGTAATTCTCGCTACATTTTAAATAAAAATAGAGCGATCATTAGGCGAATGATTATGCCGGAAAGTTTAAAAATAGGAAATTATCTTGGATTCAACCGCAGGATTTTGCCGGGACCGGGTGCTAATCTGAGAAATTGCACCCGATCCCAGCGAAATCGCGGTAAAATTTCAGCCGTAACCAAGTCTCACGACCGTCAGATAGGTGGTTACAGTCTGTGACAGAATCAATACGACGATCCGGCAAAAGTCTCGTGCGTATTGTTCACAAGCAGGGATGCTTTTCAGGCTATTAACCATAAGGCTTGGCACCCCCAAGAGCGCCGATGATAAGGACGATTAATTGAATAGAATATTCCGAGTACAATCGTGGCAACTTCCTTACAAGATCTCTATGCCTCCCTTTCTTTTCATTCACCTTGGCTATGATGTTTTTGTCAGCTGGTGCAGAAAATTCGATAACGAACATGGTTTACTTCGCGAAGTCAAGGAGAACCATGTCAGGCCTTGAATGTGCAACAGAAACAATTGTCGAGAATATAAAGTTTTAGTATATGCGGTACTTGTCATTCTCGACAATTGACTCTATATCCTTAGGAGCGTTTAGTGGAACGATAATAAGGTTAATGTCGTAAGAATGACAGAAATGGTAATAAAGTACTCTTAGTGCCAAATTGTCCCTTTGGAGGAAGGTCGTTCTCGCATGAGTTGGACAACTAGACAGTATGTGTCCTAGATGCTCGCTGTGTGCATGACACGCCCAGCAGGTATCATCGGGAATGTCTTGGCTCAAAATGTGGCGACTGTATATTAATGTGGAAATGACACCATCTTGACATGCCAAAATGAAACCATCCGTGCCAGACTTCAATCAGCGTGTTTAAAAGGAAGAAAAAGTTAACTTACACGGCATTGACTGATCCTCCACATTTCTGTGGAAGATGCTGTGCATCCTCTTATCGAGGAGCTGTTCGTGGAAGTTTTTCTCCCGTGCTGCTTTATACAGAAACGCGAAAATTTGCGGTATGATTTGCTATGATATTTGCTACGATATATTTATGTATTTATGAATTTAATGTTTTGCCAATTAAATTTTTAGTTATAAACGTAGTAAATAATGCTCTCTAAGCGAAAAGTTGAACTTACTGTACTTTTAGAGCATTTAGCGGGTTAGCTAAGGGTTATGCCCAAAAAGCATCAAAGTTGTAAGACCTGCAGTGACAACTGGAGCCACCGTGATAGTATAGGCAACTATTTGCGGTCGTTAAATTCAAATAAATTTTAATTACTTCTCTCGCTAATTATATTGTGTTGAGAGCATATTTTGACATATTGTTAAATTGTTGTTTTTTGTCATTAAGGACTTTCTTTGAAGTAGATTCAAAATAATGGTCTCAGCCCGTTTTCAAACACAGACACCGTTTGTGCTTTAAAACTGTTAAGTTCATGAGCAGGGCGTGCCGTGAAAGACGAATTCTTTATTTTTTGTTCCAAGATGGTTGCAACCCTGTCGGAGAATGACTATACTTTTAACATTCATAATTGCAGTTTTTAAAATTCTAACCTAATTTAAATTAAAACCCTTTTAGAATAACCTTTCAATGTTTTGATGAAAAAGTGATGAAAGTGGATAGAAAGACAGTGGAAAGAAATTTCAATCATATCATTGGATGCTGCGAAAGAATACAAATTCAATCAACTTGGACGATTATCCGTAAATTTGTAGAGACCGACAATTTTTTTCTTCCAAGAATGTTTAAACTAAACCAAATTAAAGCCCTTAACTCTTTTGTGTCGATGGTACTGAGTACAAGAAAAGTGAAGTTTTGAGATTTTTGTTTCAAACTTCGGAAATTGTATGCATAATATAAAATTAAATTACCATAAATTACAATTATAATAAACTTAAAGAGGAATATAAGAAAATTATATTAAAATTCTTCAGAGCGTATATGTTTTAAATGAAATGTCTGGAAAAAACGCGATTATTATATTTAATAAATTAAAAAATATATAATCTGATTAGTACTAAGAAGTCTTGTTCAAATTTTTACGAATTTTCCAATCCAAGTTTTATCTCAGGAAAAATAGAGGTAAAAATGGTTATTCGATGTGAAATGTGAAAATAATAAAGAGTGAATAGTTTTTATATTATTTTGTTAAAAAAAACTATCGACAATCATGTAAAAAGAAAGATTCTTCATTTTTAGAGCAGTGTCTTGCCTACTGGGATGTTTTGATCTTGATAAATTTCAGAAAATGTGTCACTTGAATATATCCACGGCTTAATCGCACTTATTTCAATTGGTGTGGCCCTTTCATTACTTCTTTTGTTATTCAGTTTTAATGGCCATTTACAGTGATTATTTCCAAGATTAACTTCCAGAATATTTTTCGAAATATTGCAAGTTCAAGTGAAGTTTGAAAAATATTTCAGTCATATTTCAGTCGCTGTGTTGCAAACAATTAGGGGTTTTTTCTGGTTCGGATATCTTCGGTTGTTTGAATAAAAGTCAAATGAGCATATAGAATCTATTAATTTGTTACATATTATTACTCCTATGACTTAATTGTTTTGAATTAATAAAGCTAGTAATAATTCAAATGTAACTGCGGTTTCTTATGATGTATCTTGCCTTCAAATAGAAAGATAACCAACCCTTCAATCTATCTTCCTCGAGGGCTCAAGACCAGTGTCTGACATTTACTTTATTGTACAATAACAGAAGGAGAGTCTAACAGTTCTAAGCTGTTTAGATAGTTTTAGCTGCTATAAATTCAAGGGAGGTACATAGACTCCATTTGTCCTTCAGGGATTCAAAAGGCTATCTAGATCTAGATTATGAAGAAGCATCTTCATTCGTTCAGCAACTAACTTCGTCAACTGCCGGCTCTAAGTTACCACCTTAAATGGCCAGGGATAACATTTCCTTCAAGACTTTAGTTTAATCTTTCACTGAACTTTACTAAAAACTGCCAATCGTAATTATTTTTCACTAAAACATCCTTTTAGATATATAATTTCAATACCTAATTTTGAATAAACTGTTTTATATTAAAACTTTAAATTGGAGAATAGTAAAATGAAAAAATATTAATACAAGCTTTCATACTAAATAGTTTTAAACTTGAAATCTTTTAATCAAACACTTGCGAAGTCACAATGTTAAATATGTATCAATTCCAAAATATGACGTTCCAAATTGAAAATATTCTTAAAGGAACCATATTGTCGGGTTGTTTTGTTGCATTACAAAAATACAATATTTTCTCCAACATGTAAGGAGGACTATTTCCATAACTTGTCTCATTGCTAAAAAAATTAAATAATTCTTGTTTTATGACTGGTTATAAAAAAGGTATGACTGATAGAAGATAAATTTAATTACGGCATTTTCTTTAAGACGTTGGAAAGAAGGGGCAGCAGCGAGAGGGTGTACAAAATGTTCCAGCACTCATTTTAGTTCTTAAGTTGATGAAATAAAAATAAAAGGAGAATAAAAATTACTTCAGTTAAGGAAAATGGTACCTTAATCTTGAACAATATTTTACTACCACGATAATTATAGATCTAGAATTAGCATTATCCGCAAATTTTATTATATGGAATTAGAATTTAAATTAAATTACAATTAATCAAATCACTACTCACTGTGGTTCTAGCGAATATTAGTAATAGGTGTGCTTGATATTTAAAATCCACTCTCCGTATAATTACAATACAGGATAATATGAATTTTAAACATACGGCATTAATAATTCGAACTTCAGTTGATACTCACCGCTGCCATCGGAAGTTTTAGCCAGAGCTGACACAGTTAATCGTTAATCCGCTGATCAAAAAGTTAACACAGTTAATCGTTAATCTGTTAATCTGTCGAAAATTTAACGGAAGTTAAATCTAATTCGTTAATCGTTAAACTTAACTTTTTATACGAAGAAAAATTATACACTAGAGTGTATATATTGTGAAATTTACAAAGATTTAGCGAAATGAAAATAAATGGAAAAGGTGAGAATAAATGAAAAAATATAATTAAACACAGTATCCACTTTTTATAAAAATAGCAAGGTACAAATTGACTCTGTTCACAGCTCTTGACAATTGTTCATATAGTGCGAATTGCCTGCGAAATGTCGTGCGAAATGTCGCAATTTTCATCTGACATGCATGATCTATTCAGCAACATAGGACCACGGACACAATAATCAGTACTGGTATAAGTCCCAGGTGATCTTAGGCTGTTCTGCGCAAGTTACTAATGGTCGTGTCTCATTCATGGCAGCATGCCATATGCTGGAAAATATTGGTGACATGTGTAGTGCAGCATGTGGTTTATTTAAAAAAAATGTTGAGTTAACGGAGTTTAACCGAAGTAAAGGAAGTTAACGGGAGGTAAATAGTCCGTTAATCCCGATAGTCCGTTAAAAGTTAACGAAAACTTGAACTTAGTTAATTAACGAATTAACGGACCGATTAATAGTCTTGTCCTGCTCGGGTTTTAGGAAATTTTGGTTTGCAATTTAAAAAAATGCATTTTTTCAAAAATAGGTTGTAAGCACGTGTATCATACACTGTTTTTTAAAACATCCGTCTACGAAATTACCTGGAAAGTTTTTACACTTCTTCACCAAATTTTGCATTATTATTATTAATTATTAGCCAAATTTGTTTGTGATTTTGTTAGAATAATAGTTTAGGATATTTTTATTTTGCTGATGTAGAAAGTTATGCGTCTCTAAAGTGTTCCTGCTCGCCCATTGCATTGTTTTGCAAAATACATATGTTTCCAGTTGCGCATGCGCTCACATTATTCTCGTACAGACTGTTTGATTACAGAACTTTGCACATCATTTAAATTTACGAAGTCCTCACATTCGAGGTAAGTGTTACACAAAAAATTGCTTTTCATATGATATTTCTACCATTAGGAAAACGTTAGGAGGTATAACAAAAATAAAGCAAGAGAAAAAAAATTTTTCAGATAGCATGTAATTTTTTTAGATAATATAATTCAGCTACGTTCTTAAAATAAGCGACCTTTTTCCATGAAGGCTGGATTTTCATAAATTATTTTATCTTAAATTTTAACTAACAACATGTATATGCCTTAAAAATGTCATTTTTGTACAAATAATTAAATTTTAATTACTGTAAAAAAATACTATTTATAGAATTATATGGTATCTTTTTATTAAATGAAACGCTGCAGCAAAATCTGGTGTGTACAATCAAACTATCCGTGTCAAATGCTCTGCCACAATTTAATTCCAAATCAACGTTTTTGCTTCAAATTAATTATTCTAGTTAAAAAGCTTGACAGTTAATTTGCTTCAAATTAATTATTCTAGTTAAAAAGCTTGACAGTTATTAAATTCAATATAATATTTGCATCGAATAAATGCCATCTACCATCTTGCAAAACTTAATTGAAATTATGTATCAGGCATTTCATCAGATTCAAATATGATCGTAAAGTATGGTTTACGTATGCTAGATCCTATCATCATAGTGTAAACCTTGCTGTGAAATTCTCATAATATCAAATTTCACCCAGAGCATACAGGTTTCGCAATCTTCGTAAACCGTTTATGATAAAGCTTGCACAGGCCGTATAATGAGCGGCATTATTGTGCTCTTAATGAAGTTTTCCCGGTGTCCAATAATGTGATGAATATCGCTGTACCATGCAATTAAATCTCTACTTTGCTTATCGATTTCCCTTTTACCATTTATACTGAACGGGTTTATATTCCAAATATTTACATTTTATTGCTGACATACACTATTTTTCTTTCAGTGCATTAAAAAAATAAACGTGGTCGAAATCCGTGTGAATATGTTCAGTAATATTTTTTTCGCTCATTAAAACTTCTTCAATAGAAATTTTCTCCATGCGAGTTGGTTTTGACAAACTTCAAACAGAACATGTCGGTTTCTTCTTTGTTGAATAAAAGCACCGTTGTTGCTCAATGAACTAGATGTGGCTACTAACTCTGGAAAATGTAGCACCAATTTTTTCTCTTGAGCAGCAGTTTCTGAGGTTTTCAGTGTCGTTAGATACTGGACTAAACTATCCATTTTCTTACGCGCTTGTGGGAGTACTTCGTCGGGGAGATTGGTGATAATCCCCATCGCTGTAGCCAGCGCATGTTGATACCTGATTAACATTGCTCTTGTGATTTTTAAAAGCTGAAGTAACTTCTTGTTCCTTTAATACGAAAACAGAGACTTTCTCTTTTGACAAGCGCATACTAGCATGTACATGCTTGCAAAGATTCCCCCTCACTTCATTGTCTATACCGCTGCACCTGAACTGGTGAACACATACGCGACATTCAGGACAAGTTAGATGACATCCAGTACAATTATTGACGGGACCTTGTACCACTTTATGGGAGCTGTTCCTGGAGTTGACGATTTTACAAGCCATCCGTTTTCTCCAACAACTTGTACTTGGCAGTCTTCGATATTTTTGCTTCTGTGATGACTGTGAGCAATCTCTTCCATGCGATATGTGGACTTTTCTTGTCATGCATATTATTCATAAATGTTTTTTATTGTTTTGTTTATTAGAATTATAGGGAATAATTATAGACCAACTAAAAATTTGTTCTAAAATTTAACCGCAATCGGTTTCAGGTGATCATTCATGGAGTGAACCTATATAGGTCGCCTTTTTGGCTCCGCAGACTCTCTTATTTCTGTATGCCTGTGTATTTTGTTGCCCGTTAAATGCACGCAAAAAACATTTGCTTCTATAAACTGTTGGAATAATACATAAAAAATATTGGTTGATAATTTTTCATCACTGAAGATCATGGTCAATGCAATATGAATACTGTCAGTCAGATAAACAGGGGAAATGAACGAATGAAGATAAATCTTTCATAAAATGGTTGAGTTCTCCACCAAATACATGAATTCAAGAAACAAGATTAATTTTCTACACAAATAGGCGAATGTTTAACAAATTATTTAAGTTTTCAAGCCAAGAAGTCCAATATTTTAAAAAAGAGCTGACTTTTAAACCAGAAAGGAATCACTATAAAAAAGTTAATTTTCAACTAGGCAGTTGAATTTTCAACTAAAAGTATAAATCTTTAACCGAAAAAATTAATTTTTAATAAAGTAGTTCAAGTGTCAGAAAAGAAGTTGAATTTTGTATCTGAAAATATATTTTTCACGGAACAAGAGGGAAAAACGACCCTTTGCTCCATACATGTCGATAATAGGAATTTATTTATATAATTTGTTTTAAAAATTATACAAAATATCGAATGAATAATTTTTATGATCAAGTCTCATATTGACGTTAAAGAGAAGCAATTTTATCTCACAAATATATACTTTGCAAACCAAGAGAGGCAACAAGGAATCATTTAATTTAATTTACGTAAATTAAACGTATCAATATGATTTAAGAAAATAGATACATTTCAAGTAAATATAATTTTAGTGCCAGAAAAATTTAAAATGCAGGTCGTGTCATATGTTTCCAATGCAAATGATAAAAACTGTCAACGAATTTAATTATTATAATTAATGCATTGATTGGACTTGCACTTACATCAAACATTCATAGATAATTGCTCCGCATGAAATCGTTGTAAATGCAGAAGTAAATGTTTATTGTGCGTAAACTCTCTATTGCAAACCAAACACTTAAATTTGTTTTTTCGACAACTTTTGGCACTTTTGGTACTTTATGTATCTCTTGCAAATGCCTATGACGGTTCCCTTTGCAAGATATTATAACTTTACAGTACTCGCATTCCATTTTTATTTTTAGTTATAAACGAACGATTCAGCTGTACTGTCAATACTACACAATAATATAGGTTGAAATGTACCGCCAGTCTCGCTCTAACGATGAGAGGAAACTGCATGGCGGCGGGGGGAAAATGGTTAGGTTTACTATGATCCGCTTGTCGCCTAACCGTGGGAAGGCCCGCCATTCCGCTGTTTATTACAGCCAGGCCCAAAATATTTATAAAACCAACACCAATCCACAATAAAGTTCGCTTTCACTCAAGAAATGTAAAGACCCGACTGACGGCACGCTCGAACCAGATGACTGGATGTGCACGCCTTGGCCGCGCGGAGCGCTATATCAGTATATGACTGGTTGAATCTGTCATTTGGCGTCACTAGTATCTTCAGTAACGCTCTTTTAGGTAAGTGACTTGCCGGATCACCCATCCAATGTCGGAAAACCACTGATAATTCACCTTGATAGTTCACCAGTGATAATTCAAAATAATGACTCAACCACTGATAATAATTTTGCGATCAAGTTCAATCTAAGATAAAGAGCTCGAGAGCTTCAGGATCTAGAATACTATCAGAAAGCTTCCAGTCTTTTCTTAGATATGCCAAGTAAGCACCAGAGGAGGTCATTAATTTGTAAACCAAATCCATGTTCGTTGTTAGTCGGTCGAATTTTCGGGTAAAAAAACTCATTAAATTCGTTTGAGACCCTTATTCCGTGTGTCTTGGGTTATTATGAGAACAAACCACAATAGGCATTAGAAACCATTCAATAATCTTTGCACCGTGCAAGAGAATCTTATTTACAGATGATGGCATATTAAAAATCAACTGCAGAGCTCGGCATAGAGTTCTGCACTTTGGTTAGTGTACGATTCATATTTTGCAGAATTGATTTTGCGACCACGAGAAAGAACTTAAAAAATAACGCTTAGTCTTTAAATTCAACGAGCATCAATGCCTGTAATCTTCGATGTTAGTTCAGGATACCGGAAAAATCGTCGTGCTGTATTTCCATCGTTGGAAGTTTCTCTACCGTGCTTACTGTCGGCGAAAAAATGATAGGCATCATCTGCCTTTGAAGCTTAACGACTCAGCCAAAAAAAAAATGCTAGCGCAATAAAAAGTAGTCATATGAAAGCTACAAGTTTTCTACTTAAATGAGCTTGAAGACGTTTATGTAAAATAATTTTTGTACTTTGCAGACTGAAAAATGTAAAAAAAAGGTAAGGATTTTCGGATACATTCAAGAACAGTCATGTTTAGAGTATTACTTCTAGGGACAATGGGAAAAATTTGGAAAAAATTCAGGAGTATCAGGAAAATTGTTGTGAACAAATTGCTGTGTGTACAACTATATTATCTTCAGTTCTAATCAACATATTAAACTATAAAATAAATAAATAATATATAATATATATATATATATATATATAATAAAAAATTCAAATTGCAAACTGTAACGGATAGGCTTTGCAATTATTTTCAATCATCAGGAAGGATGTGATAGTCTTATTTTTCTGAAAATCGCGCCTTTCTTGGACTCGTGTTTCTGAATCCTTAGGTGGCACCTGGCACGTCCTCGGCACGAAAAAATGTTTGGGCTGCTTTCTCGCACTTGTTTTCCAACAAAAAAAAAGACTAGAAATATCGTGATTTTCACAAAAAGATAAGACTATCACATCCTTCCGGATGATTGAAAATAATTGCAGAGCCTATCCGTTACAGTTTGCAGTTTGAATTTTTTATTATATATATATTATTATACATTATTTATATATTTTATAGTTTAATATGTTTATTAGAACTGAAGATAATATAGTTGTACACACAGCAATTTGTTCACAACAGTTTTCCTGATACTCCTTAATTTTTTCAAATTTTTCCCATTGTCCCTAGAAGTAATGCTCTAAACTTGACTGTTCTTAAATGTATCCAAAAATCCTTACCTTTTTTTACATTTTTCACTCTGCAAAGTACAAAAAATATTTTACATAAACGTCTTCAAGCTCATTTACGTAGAAAACTTTTAGCTTTCATATGAATACTTTTTATTGCGCTAGCATTTCCTTTCGCTGAGTTGTTAAGCTTCAAAGGCATATGCCTTTCATTTTCTCGCCGATAGTAGGTACTTCTATTATCAAAACCCATTTATCTCTGAAAACCTTCCTGCATCCTCTTCTTTGCAGCTTTTACATAGTCCTTTCGTTTTACTGTTTTCCCTTGTCAATTGCAGAAATCTAAGCGATAAGCTATATTTAAAATAGGACTCATTGCAACCTATTTTACTATTATGGGGTGAAAGACCAAGTCCATAATCCTGTTCAATGACATTTTCCTTCATGACACTATTTAAACATTCGTTTCAGAAGAATTTCCTTTGCAGAGCATTTTCCTCCAGCGATCATATGACTCTAAGAATCATAATGATTTACCAATTTGGATCAATTTCATATTATCTTTTGGTTCATTTGTCAAACTAAATAAAATGGCCGCCAATTCTTGGTGCCGGTTTAATAACGACAAAACCTAAATATGGTATCTAACGGTACGCAAGTGAAAACTACACAGCTTGCATGTAAGCTAAAGTACTCTCAGAATGCCAACCATCTTGGTTTGACTTCATACATGATCCCGAATCAGATCATTATGATCTCAAAAGCCGATCATTCACTCCGGCCGATCAAAATGCTCTTGAATTTAATATCATGTTTTTTGCATATCAAAATGATATTGATTTTGGTATCATTTTGAACACTTTCTTTTAAAAGTTAAGTCCATTTATTTTGTCTCTTATTCGAATCATCTCATACCTGGTAAGAAAGTCGAAATTTCCTTAGACTCTGACTCAAGTCTAATTTGACATGTTCCTCAATTATGGAGGCTTCAATACTCGGAATCTGTAGAAAAAGTCGCACTAAGTGATCTAGTAGTGGTTTTTAATTTAATAGTAATAATCTAATCAGAAACAATGATTGCAGAGGAAGGAAGATAACATCTTTTTTCGCTTCTGAGAGCTCTTGATATGGCACATAAATGTCGGCATTTTTAACCTTTGCTTGCAATAAAATAATCTCAAATTGATGTTTCGATAGTTTGGGCGTCTTCAATAAGTGCAAGAGCTTCGTCATTGGTGAATCTAATTATATTTTAATAAATCGCATCTTCTTCTGCTTAGTGTAAGAGTCGACTTATTTTGTTTGCCAATTGTATTTTTCCTACAGCTCGTAAATTACTGAGAAATGTCATTTGAATTTGAAGCTCTGAATAAGCTTTCGGAAGTGCTTGAACTTTTCTTCTTCTGGACGACTTAGAAGTGTCTTCAAAATTTGCTCGAGACCGTCTTCCAGCCTTTGATACCGTTAAGGTGACTGTTAATTGGCTTAGCAGCCATTTATTGTATCCACAGTACCCTCCCCTTTATCGCGAGAGGCTGGGACTCGGATTCGCGTTATGTGAGTTCCCCACCACGTCAAAAATCATTCTCCCCTTGGGTTTACCCTCATATCTGATTGGTTTAGAAAATCGAAATTAAAAAAAGGTAATGCCAAAATTTAAGAGTGGAGGAAACATGTAGCAGAAAACATTAGAAGGTTATTACGTTCATGTGACATACTAATCCTAAAATCTGTATGGTTTCTTCAAAGTTTTATTCATAAGAAAATAAAAAAAATGAAGTACTCTGGACTGTAAAGGCATGTAAGTGTTTCCATATAAAACGATTGGGGTTGATTTTTTTTTCTAGAATTGATAGCCATTGATAAATTAAAAATAACTTATTACATAGGTAACATTGAATGTCAACATTTTTTTAAAAGTCGGTAGTGGGATTAAAGCGAGTAGGGGAAGTCGCGATAAGCGGTAGTACGATAAGTGGGAGGGTACTGTACTTTTAAAAGTGTATTTGTTGTGAAAACAAGTTCTCCAATTCTTTCCCAAAGTAGGAAAGAAACAACGCAATATTTTTTCCTCAACTGATCAGTTGGTCAACACCACTTGAGAATTTGTACTGCTAACCATCAATGATAGTCATATTTAGTTGCCTATAATTTTAACATCTACTAAATTGTCGGGTTGTCCATATATGTACTTGAAAGATCAGTAGATTTTTCTTGGTCTCAAGTAAAATGCAAGGTTCTTTTTTCTGTGTGCAGTGAAAGAACCCTAGAATGCTAGTTCTTCGGTTCGGTAACGATTTTAATTTTTGTTAATTTTGAACCACATTTAACTATTCCAACCCGCCAAACATGTCTGCCTTGAGAATTACGAATAAAGCTAGTAGCACAAAGAGGGTCTCCCACTAAGCGATCAAAGCGAATCTAAAGTTAATTCCAGCCGAATCCACACACCACTAGCTGGTTATGCTAAACCATCGAAGGTTTCGTGGCTTGGCCGGTTTGGTTATTGGCGTGGAAGGCGTTTGTTTTGAGAAGAATGAATGTGGTTTTCCAAATACGTGTGAGAGAGAGTAAGTGTGTGTAAAATATGTACATGGCGAGACTCGAGCTGTTCCAAATTCTATTCCAAATTTCTATTAGATATAAAATACATGTATTTTGAAGCTATTCTCATTAAGTTTCTTAAATAGACAAAAGTTCAAACAGTTGAATCATTTTCAAAAATATCCAATTTTTGTTTTTAAGGGATCCGCAAGTTTAAAGCGTTGTTTTTAGTAAATTTGAACAAGGTTTACAAATTATGTTGAAGTTTTTTCAATTGTACACAAATTATCGAGGATGAAATGCGAGTTTCGTAATGATACTTTAATTGTCGAGGCCGTAGTTGCTTTGAGAACCTTCTTTAAAACAAAAACGAAAAAAATTTCAGTTACAATGTATGGCTGTAGTTAAATTGTACGCATTTAACGTAGGAAAAAGAGTGCGAAGCACGAGAGCGTATCCGCGCGCCCAAACTTGGCGTGAAGCGCCGCGCGCAATGAGACTGTGCTCACGCTGCAGCAATATTTTTTTTATTTTTAGTTTCATGTTTTACAATTAAAACAAAAACCACGCATTCTATCGGAACAACTTTTGTCTATTAATTTTTTTCACACCTAATATTCGATTTTTCAAGAAAATTCAAAAAGTTATTATGATAATTTTATAGGGCATTCTAAAAGCAACATTTTTCTGTTATTCAATTTTTTTCATATCGTACGTCATTTGGCTTAAAGTGTGCATTTTCCTAGGTGTGTTAAGCTTACCTAACCACATTTTCGAATCGAGTAAAAACCTATTTCATAACTAAGGGCTCATTGAATGCTAAATCAATACCCTAATGCGAAACTTAATACTCCACTATTTTTTCGAAAAATCCGGGGTTACGCTAGCTGAACGTTAACTGACGAAACCCCATGTGAAATAAACGTTGATTCGACTTTTGACCTATCACATAATTAAAGGCAAATTTAATGCTCTCCAAAAGTAAAAAAATTATTTTCCAAAACCCACCGCTAATCCTGAAAAATCACCCTGAATATAAATGATGCACAAATTGTAAATCTGACCATACCAAAATTAAGGGCTCATTTAATACTAATTTAATTCTCTATTGCCAAATTTAACGATCTACTATTTTTTAACCTGGGGTTACGCTAGCTTAACATTCTAACCTAGCATATCCCCAAATTTAAATAATTTTTTGAGTTTTGGAGAGCATTTATTGGAGCTCTTAATTATGTGCTATAAAATAACTCGTTCTAATGTTTATTTAATCGCTTTAAGCGCATTAATCGCTTTCTCTAAAAATTTAATTTTTCTATTTTTAATGCTGTTTTTTACGATTAAAAAAAACTTGTTCTATCAAAAAATTAATAATAATACGTTTTTGATTTTTCATTATTTTTTGTGCAATAAAAATTCGAATTTTCGATTTTCCAGAAAAAGTTAAAAATGTTGCTGGGATAATCTTGTAGAGTGTTAAAATGCAACGTTTTTCTTCCTCTGAGTTTTTATCATATCGAGCATTGTTTGGCTTAAAATATCCATTTTCATTTATTTTTTGGAATTTGAAAAATTCTATAACGCCAATAATTTTTTGTTGTTGAAAAAATTAATGAAAATAAACTGTTCGTCTTTTTGAATACTACGAGCAACCGTTAAGAGAATTTTTGAATCTTGAAAAAAGTGGTCTCAACAATTTCCAAAATGGGCGCACTTTTTGGATTTTTATGCAAATTGGCTGGTTAACAAACTTGACCTTTAGTTTAAGACACTAATGGAGCATACAAAATGTCAATCTAATCATTCAATTCTTTTGAAAAGTATCGTGCTAACAAACTAAAAATCTACAGACCCATTGATAAAAAGACACATTCATAAAAACTTGTTTTTCGGATTCAGAAGGTCTCAAAACGTGGATATTTGACAAAAACGGGAGGAAGGGGGAGGGGGTTAAAATCTTATACAAATGTTATACCTTCTCTGATGAGAATGCAATAAATTTGAAATTCTTTCACCTACCGTACGTGCCCTTCCAAAGAATTTTTTTTATTTATTCTGCTTTTTTCTGTATTGATAGTCGGTTGAGTGCTTTACACAATTTAAATGTCAGAGAATGTTCGGAATTAATAGGTTTTACCGATTGATTTGGCAAGGTCAAGACTGATTTATTCGAAGTTAGGTCAAATTTGTCCTACCATCAACCTCAAAGTCATCGAACGATTTGTATTTATCAGTGGATCGAAAAAGCCTTAGTCGACAATAATTCCGAAGTATAAAGTACAGGAATTAAAAGCACAAAAATTGTTATAAATAGAAACAAATATAAAAAAAATAAAAATGCATGCTTTTAGCACTAAAATTTTTAAGAAATGAAACAAACGAACCTAAAACATTGGTAATTGGCCTTGTATCTGCGATACATAGTAAGTAGTACAAAGTACGCTATCTCAGTCTGCCTTAACGTGAAGTATCCAGTAGATTCAGTAGATTCCTTCCAGGCCAGGAAATGTTATCGAGCACGGAAAGCATTGTACTTATCGTTCACAGCCAATTCAGATTTTATCTGCGTTCAGAGCTTAGATTCACTAAATCAAATCTTCTAACTTCATGTATTCAAATACGAACTTATAGGTTCGTATATTAATATTAATGTACTTTAAAATGTAAAATGAACAAGATTTTTAGAAACGTATACGTTTCCAGAAGTATTGTACATTTTAAGTTTTCAAGGTATATTGCTATTGTTGCAAATCAAGGATTTTTTAATACTCAGGCACTCAGTACTATTTTGTAACTTATAAAAGATATGGAATATCAGTGAAAATAGATTTTCACAATTCCTTTGTGAAAACAGGCTTTTACATTCCAATATAAATTGCTCAAAAGTTGAATTTTTAATAAAAAAATTCGTTCAAGTTTTTAATTTTAATTTTTCAACATTCACACGATTTTAATTGAAATATTTTTAAACTTTTATTTTTAATACTTAGCCACTAAATTATTTATTTCAGAGAGTATTGTAATTGAGTTTTTTCAGGTTGAAGGGCTTTTATTCAAAACATTGCAGTTTTTCAGTATTTGAATCAAATTGTGTTTGTTTTCACTTAGTTTACAGTTTATTCCAAAAAAATGCTTTTTGTAAATTGTGACAAATTTTATCAAATAAACCTTAGTGTGGATAATGAAAAAAAAGTTGAGGTAATTTGCATATTTATGTTTTTACTGCTATTTTGAACAAAATTTATAATTTCCATTCAATTTTAGGTTTGACAATAGCTTATTGTCGTCACCGAAAAATCTTTTTTTTTAAGTCTATTCGCTACATTTTTATGAAATATGTGCTAATATGTCAATAATTATATTTTAATTAATAATTATGATCCTAACTGTTCACGAAATTATAACATGCTTAGTTTTCTTTCCTAAAATTTGTTGTAATATCCAGGACGTTAGAGGCGTAAACCGAGGGGGTGAGGGGCAGGTCAGTCGCCTTACAGCCCTATTTAGGGGGGAAAGGGGGAAGTCACGGAAATTAGCGGATTGATTATTAGGTGTAAAAAATGACTAGAAAGAGCAAACGATAGGGAAAATAAGTGAAGGAAGAAAGTTAAATAAATTGGAACGTGCAAAACCTTAATCCACTGTTCTATTCATAAAATTTTTCTAAAGTGTTTGACAATATTATAAGGAATATATTTCATTAGTAATGTAAACAATAAAAAATTGTAAACTTCAGAAGAAGAAAGTAAGGAACTTCTGAGAGAGTGAGTTGGGACACAAAATCGACTTTAGCAACGTCTACTATTTTCTTTTATCTGCAAAATGCATAGAAAATCCATCTCCATGAAAAAGAAACCGCTTTTAAGGTTGTCGAAAATCCTACAATTGATATTTGCTTGAGCAGCCTATTATGGGGTATTCTTTCTCAAATACCCTAACTCGCAAATCGGATATATCTTATCGGGTTTAAGCTTGAGCAACGTTTGCTGAAATATATTTTCCTGTTTGGGTCGAATAGTAGCTGAGTTATAAGGGGTAAAATTTTTATGTTTTTGACGAATAATCTATGCTACGCGAATATTTGCTACTTTCATAAATCTATTCTTTCTTTGAATAGAAAAATTATAATATTATAGGAAACTTAAAGGTGAGTCAATAAATTGAAATAACAATTAATAATTACTATTTTTATGACGGAAAGAATTTAAATGTAAAATCAAAGAACTGAATCAGGACGACAGAAATTGAAAATATCACAATAATCAGTGTTACGTCGTAACTTTGAATTTATCTCTAAATGTTAGGATCGACTGGACAGATGTCTTTCGTTTTTATTTAAGGG
>JAAAKG020072887.1:1904-41117 GCA_010014905.2 Druon quercuslanigerum
TATTAATCGGGAATTTTCGAATTCGGAAATGTTATAAAATGTTCTGGAATTTTCTAATTCGTGAATTTTATGGTTCGGAAATTTTCTAATTCATGAATTTTCTGGTTCCCTATTTTTATAATTCAGGAATTTTATTATCCTGAATTTGTATTAATCGGGAATTTTCGAATTCGGAAATGTTATAAAATGTTCTGGAATTTTCTAATTCGTGAATTTTATGGTTCGTAAATTTTCTAATTCATGAATTTTCTGGTTCCGTATTTTTATAATTCAGGAATTTTATTATCCTGAATTTGTATTAATCGGGAATTTTCGAATTCGGAAATATTATAAACTGTTCTGGAATTTTCTAATTCGTGAATTTTATGGTTCGGGAATTTTCTAATTCATGAATTTTATCGTTCGGGAATTTTATTGTTCGGAATTTTATTACTTGGGAATTTTATTTTTCGGGAGTTTTGTGTTTCGGGAATTTTATTATTCGGGAATATCATAGACTGTGCTGGAATTTTCTGATTCATGAATTTTATTTTATTAATCGGAAATTTTTCAATTCGGTAATATTATAAACTATTCTGGAATTTTATTACTCGGAAATTTTATTATTCGAGAATTTTCCAATTCGGCAATTCTATTTTTCGGAAATTTTATAATTCTAAAATTTTACAGTCTCGAAAATTTTATTTTTCAGAACTTTTCTCTCGCCCCTCTCAATGGGACAACTGACATATTCTGAAAATAAAATTTCCCACTCTGTCAAATTCCCGAATAGTAAAATTTCCAAAAAATAAAATTCCGGAATATTAAAATTTCCTAATAATAAAATTTACTATAAAGAAAATTTGCGAATAATGAATTTCTCAAATAATAGACCTCCCGAATAATAAAATTTTCCAAATAAAACTCCGGAATAGGGAAATTCCCAAATCATATTTCCGAACAATAAAATTCCTGCATAATAACATTTCCGAATAAGAAAACTCGCGACAGTTTACATTATTCCCAAATTAGAAAATTACTAAATAGTAAAAATCTCGAGTAATAAAACTCTCGAATTGAAAAACTTTCGAAGAAAAAAATTCCCAAGTAATAAAATTTCTAAATTGGGAAATTTCCGAATAAAAAAATTCCCGACAGTTTATAATAATAACGAATTTAAAAATTGTCGAATAATAAGATTCCTGAATAATAAATTTTCCGTATTAACAAATTCCTAATAAAATAATTCCCGACATTTGAAAATTGCCGAATAATAAGATTCCTGACCGAAAATTATCGAATTATGAAATATCCAAACGAGAAAATTCTCGGATTTTATTATTCGGAAATTTTATTTCAAGGTATTTTTCAGTCAGCCCTTCTCACTTATAATTTTCATTCTAAAAAAAATGTGCAGACTTTATAATTTAACATGAATTTATTTAGTTTTTAATTTGTTGTTGTTTATTTTTAGTCCGGCTTTGGCTGTGATTGAACAATCAAAGTCGCTATTCCAACAATCTGTGACACAAAGAGAAGTAGTGTTTGATATTGATATTTCCGATTACGAGGAAGTCAGAACTTGTTGCATTGGTTCCAATCTTTGTCGAAAATGTTGGAAATACATGGCAATTGCCTGTAAAGTTATAGATGTGGCTTTAAAAGGTATTTTTATATCAAAAATTCAACTATATTCTTAATTTTTTCCCGAAAAATAAAAAAAATAATAATAATTTTGACTTTTAGAGGATTTTGGCTTTTGTCACATTTTGTGGACCTACTCTGGAGGTCGAGGAGTTCACTGTTGGGTTTGCGATGAAGAAGCTCGAAAACTAAAACCTACTGAACGAGAGGCCGTCGGTGATTATTTGCAAATTATAAAAAGCGGCGCTTTTAACGTCAAGAAAGTTCATTTCGAAAAAGTCCCACATCCCTCCGTAAAGTAATTATTAATTTTTTATTTTTATCATTCATACACTTTTTCACCATTTGTCGCTTTTCCCATTTTTAAAAAAATTCATCTTTTTTACAAAACTTCACTTTGTTTTGAATTCGTCTTTTTGTTTTGAAAATTCATATATTTTTGTAAACATTTAAATTCCTTGGTTGAAAATTCATATTTTTTGTAAAAAGAAAGTCAACTCTTTGTATAAGTTTAATTTTTTTAAATTTAAAATACAACTGTTTGTTTAAAAATTATTCTTCTTCGGTGAAAGATTTAACTGTTAAAATTTAAATTTGATCTATTTCGGTAGAAAATTAATTTTATTCATTAAATTTGTTTTTTTTTTTATAGAAAACTAATATTCTTGCTTAAAAATTCAACAGTTTCTTTAAAAATTCATGTAGTTAAGCAGAATATTAATCTTCTTTCTTGAACATTTATCTTTTTTGTTAAAAATTTATTTATTTCCATGAAAAATTTAACTATTTTGTTGAAAATTCGCTTTTTTCAATAAAAATTAATATTTTTTTATTGAATATTTAACTTTTCTATTTTCGA
The DNA here is from genome assembly GCA_010014905.2 of Druon quercuslanigerum. Taxonomy (NCBI): domain Eukaryota; kingdom Metazoa; phylum Arthropoda; class Insecta; order Hymenoptera; family Cynipidae; genus Druon; species Druon quercuslanigerum. The sequence goes on from JAAAKG020072887.1 coordinate 4,387, forward strand.
TTGTAAATTTATCTATTTTAATTAAAAATTTATCTTCTTGATTTAAAATTCTTTATTTTGTTTTTTTTTTTGGTAAACATTAATTTTTTCAACTGAAAATTTAACAATTTCAATCAATTGGTTAAAAATTGATTTTATCAGTTGAGGATTCATCTTTTTGGTTGAAAATGTAACTAATTTGTTAAAATATTTGTTTTTAGTTGTAAGTTCATCTAATTGGTTGAAAATTAACTTTTTATGTTGAAAATTCATATTCTTGGATCAACTGTTTTCTATAAAATTCGTCTTTTTAATTAAAAAATTTTAACTATTTGGTCGAAAATTAACTTTTTAGTTAAAAATTAAACTTTTTGTAGACAATTCGCCTTTTTTATTTAAAATGTCAACCATTTTTATTAAACATTTATCTTTTTGAGTGAAACATTTTAATATTTTGATAAAAAAACTCAACTATTTGGTCGGAAATGAACATTTTAGTTGAATATTAAACTATTTTGGGTGTGAATTAATTTTTTTGTTAAAAAGTCGACTTTTTTGTTTAAAATTCCATTTTCTTGATAAATATTCATCTTTTTGGTTAAAAAATTCATTTTACGTTTTATTATTTCAGTAGAAGATTTAAATATTTTCTTGTGAGATGAATTTTTTGTTTAAAATTCAATTTTTTTGTAGAAAATTCGTCTTTTTTGCTTCAAGAATTAACAATTGCATATCAAATTAAGCTATTTATTTAAAAATGAACTTTTCTATTAAATTCCATTTTCTTGTTTAAAATTTATCTCTTTTAGTAAAAATGTCATCTTTTTTAGTAGAAACTTAATCTTCTTGGTTAAAAATGAATCTTTTTTGTAAAAAATTTAACTGTTTTTTTTAAATTAACTATTTTTTTATTAACTATTTGTTTGAAAATTCAACTTTCTAATAGGAGATCACTTTTTTTGTAGAAAATTCTTTTTTTTTGGTTGTGAAAATTCATCTCCTTTAGTACAAATTTAGTATTTTTAGTAAAAATATAATTTTTATAGTTAAAAGTTAACTTTTTTGTTAAAAGCTCAACTGTTTTGTAAAAAACTTACCTTTTGATTAAAAAAGGCAACTATTTTGTTAAATATTTATCTTTTTGAGTTTAAAATTCTGTTATTTCGAAATAAAATTTAACTATTACGTAGAAAATTTACTTTTTAGTTAAAAACTAAACTTTTTTGCAGAAAATGAAACTATTTTGTTGAAAATTAAATTTATTCATGAAAATTCCATTTTCTTGTTAAATATTTATCTTTTTAGTTCAAAAATTCATTTTATCATTTCATCATTTCAGTAGAAAATTCAAATATTTCAAATATGTATATTTATATTTTTGAGTGTAAAATTCTGTCATGTTAAAAGAAAATTCAACTATTTGTTCGAAAATTAACTTTTTAGGTAAAAATTAAACTTTTTTGTAGAAAATTCGTCTTTTTGGCTTAAAATTTTAAAAAATAATTTATTTAATAAAATATTAAAAATATAAACTATTGATTTAAAATGAAATTTTCTTTTAAATTCCATTTTATTGTTAAAAATTTACCTCTTTTAGGAAAAATTCCATCTTTTTGGTAGAAACTTAATTTTGCTGCTTGAAAATTCATCTTTTTTTGTAAAAAATTTAACATTTTTTATAAAAATTACCTATTTTATTAAATTAAATATTTATTTGAAAATTTTACTGTTTGATAGAAAATTACTTTTTTTGTACAAAATTATTTTGTTGTTGTTGGAAAAATCATCTCTTTTAGTACAAATTTTATATTTTTCGTAAAAATAGAACCTTCTTAGTTGACAATTCATCTTTTTTAGAACCAATTTTATATTTTTTTCGTAAAAACTTACTCTTCTTGGTGGCAAATTTAACTTTTTTATTGAAAATTCAACTATTTAATTGAAAAATTAATTATTTATTTGAAACATTTCTTTTGTAAGTCATTTTTTTATCGAAAATTTAACGTTTTTATTGAAAATTCAACAGTTTTTTTTGAAAACTCATTTTTTGGGTCGAAAATTCAACTAATTGGTTAAAAGTCAAACTAGTTTGTTAAAAATTAATTTTTGTTGTTAAAGACTTGTAATTTTTATAGAAAATTCAACTATTTGGTTTTAAATTTACTTTTTTCATGAAAATTCATTTTTTTAAAATTAACTTCTTTGTTTGGAAATGTAACTGTTTTGGTCAAAGAATATGTTAAAAATTAGTTGTTTTTTTTTTTGAAAATAGAATTATTTCATTTTTGTATGAAAATTTTTTTTTAGTTGAAAACTCATTTCTTTAGTTACAAATTTAACTATTCTGTTAAAATTTCTTTTTTTTAATGAAATTTTTTTTTATTTAATTTTTGTTTTTAATTCAATATTTAACTACCTTTTTTATTTTTTGTTAAAAATTCAGGCTATTAATTGAAAATTCCTTGTTTTTTTAGATGAAAATATAAACGTTCTTGTTTGGAAATTTATCTTTCCGGTTAAAAATTTGTCTATTTTTGTATAAAATTAATATTCTTGATTAAAAATTCTTATGTTTGTTTGAAAGTGGAACTATTTGGTTACAACTTCATCTTTTTTGTTAAAAATGCAACTATTTGTTTAAAGGTTAAAATACTTTTTAAAAAATTATTTTTTTAGGTTGACTAATTATTTCAATAGAAAATTTATCTTTTTGGTTTAAAAATTCAAGAATTTGGTAGAAAATTAAACAAAAGCTAACTAATTTGTTGAAAATTCTATTTACTTGTAGAAAATTAATCTTGGTGGTTTTAAAATTGATTTTTTTTGGTAAAAATGTACTATATTTCGTAAAAAAGTTAACCTTATTAGTTGAAAATTCACCTATTTGGTAGAAGTTTCACTTTTTTGTTGAAACTTTATATTTCTGATTGAAAAACAGTTTTTGGATATATTTTAATTTTTTTAATTGGAAATTAGACAACTTGGTTAAAACTGTTTTAGTGGAAAATTCAATTATTTGGATAAAAATTGAACTATTCATTCAAAAATTGAAATGCTTGGTAGAAAGCTAACTTTTTTATTGAAAAATTATATTTTCGAAATGAAAGTTCAACTGTTTGGGTAAAAATATAATTGTTTTTTGGCGGAAAATGAACGTTCTTGTTTAAAAATTCAAATATTTTAGTAGAAAAATCAAGCAATTCGTTAAAAATAAAAATATTTATTTAAAAATGTAACTATTTGCTAGAAAATTAATATTTATGTATGAAACTTAATTGGTTGAAAATTTAACTGTTTTAGTGAAAAAACGTGTTGAAAATTGTTTTTCTTTTTGAAAATATAATTATTCTATTTTTCAATAAAAAAATTTTTTTTAGTAGAAAACTTATTTCTCCAATTGAAAATCTAACTCTTCTGTTGATAATTCCTTTTTTTTGGTTGTTTCGACGAAAAAAACATATTTTTAGTTTAAACTTGAACTAAAAATTAATTTTTTAAAAGATTAACATCTTTCGTTTAAAACTAAACTGTTTTAGTAAAAAACAAATGTGTTGTAAATTATTACTATTTTTTTTTGAAAACATAATTATTTCATTTTTGTATGAAAAATTTTTTTTTAGTAGAACATTCATTTTTTTAGTTTAAAATTTAGGTTTTTAATTGAAAATTCGTCTTTTTAATAGAAAATATTAACGCTCTTGTTTGGAAATCATTCTTTCCGGTTAAAAATTTAACTACTTTTTTTTTAATTCTTTTTTTTTAGCAAAGAATTAATATTCTTGGTTAAAAATTTTTATTTTTTTGTTTATAATGAAACTATTTGGTTGGAGTTTATACTACTTTATAAAAATTATTTCCTTAAGTTTAAGTTTAATTATTTTAATAGAAAATTCTACTATTTATTTTTACATTAACTTTCTTTTAAATTAACATTTTTGTTTTGAAAATTTAACTGTTTTGTAGAAAACACCTATTTGGTAGAAAATTAGGTTTTTTGTTAAAATGTTTCGTAGAAAGCTAACTTTTGTATTCAAAATTTATATTTTTGGATTGATTAAAAATATCATTTTTGGGCGAAAAACTGTATCTTCTTGCTATAAAATTTATGTGTGTTAGTAGAAAATTCAAAAATTCGTTAAAAATTGAATTATCTATTAAAAAATGTAACTATTGGCTAGAAAGTTAATTTTTTTCGAAAGTCATATTTTCGGGTAGAAAATTCAATTTTTTCGTAGCAAATTTGAGTTGTTGGTCTGAAAAGTTAAACATTTGATTGAAAATGAAAAATCCATTTGTGGGTGTTGAAAATTCATTTATTTTAACAAAAATTCGCCTTTTTCGGTAACTTTTTCAAATAGTTTTTTTTAATTTAATTTTTAATTGATTTTTTAAAAGATGAACTTCTTTGGTTAAAAATTTAACTGTTTTGGTAAAAAAAATGTGTTGCAAATTATTTTTTTGTTTTGTTTGAAAATACAATTCTTTCATTTTTGTACGAAAAATTTTTTTTTAGTAGAAAATTCATTTTTGTAGTTGAAAATTTAGGTTTTTAATTAAAAATTTGTATTTTAATAGAAAATATTAACCTTTTTGTCTGGAAATTCATCTTTTCGGTTAAAAATTTAACTATTTTTTTTAAATTCGTCTTTTTAGAATAAAATTAATATTCATGGTTAAAAATTCTTTTTTTTTCTTTCAAAGTGGAACTATCTAGCTACAAATGCATCTCTTTTCATTAAAAATGCATTTAAAAAATGTAATTATTTCAGTAGAAAGTTCGACTATTTGGTTGTAAAATAACTTTCTTTAAAATAAATATTTTTGGTTTGAAAATTGAACTGTTTTGTAGAAAATTAGCTTTTTGTTGAAATCTGTGGTAGAAAGCTAACTTTTTAATTGAAAATTTATATTTTTGGTTTGGTTTTGGTTTATTATATTATAAAATATTATTTTTTGGCGGAAAGTGAATCTTCTTAGTTGAAAAATCAAGCAGTTCGATAAAAATTGGATTATTATTTCTGTTAAAATTTAACCATATGCTGGAAAATTAATATTTTCGTTCAAAAGTCATATTGAAAATTTATCTTTTGTGTTGAAAAATAAATCTTTTTGGTGCAAAATTCATATTTCGTGTTGAAAATTGAATTATTTTGTGAAAAATTCAATCTGTTTTTGAGCTGTGAAGTCTGTATGTAATTTAATTTTTCATAATAATAATTAGAAACTCATTTGCAGAAGAGCTTTACAAATAATCGAGCCAGAATTTGTAAAGACTTGTGTCGAGGAACAAAATATTCTGGGAACGGAGGAAGGAATGCAAATTTTTTTGCGAATGATTTCTTCCCTTTGCAATTCGGAAAGTGTGAAAGAAGATTTGAAAGAGATATTCGATACTCTCGAAACTTCCGGGCAAAGATGGAAAGCTTTTCTTGATTTTTTCCAGGTAATTATATTATTTATCCTAAGGCCACGCAATAGTTTTAAGGGAAGATATTTATTGAGGTCATTTATTATTATTTTTTTTTTACATTTTTATTAAGTTGGAAGGAAGGAAGTTTTGGTTTTCAATTTTTTCTGAGTTGGAAGAGAGACATTTTTTTATTTTTGAGATTTGCATAGACTTGGAAGGAAAGAATTTTTTTTGAATTTTTTCTGAATTGAAAGAGGTGCCGTTTTTATTTTCATCTTTTTTATTGAGTTGGAAGGGAAGAATTATTTTTCTGAATTGGAAGAGCGACAGTTTTTCGTTTCATAATTTGAATTAGTTATTATTATTTTTTATTTATTATTATCTTTTATTTTAAATTAAATAATTAAATGGCGATTAAATTACATTTTTAATGAAACTTAATTTTCAAGTTTTTCTAAATCTGCACTTCTTTTGTTTTAAGCTTTTTTATTGAGGAAAATTTTTAATTTTTAATATTTCTATTGAGTTCGAAAAGAGGAAAAGAGGGGCCATATTTTCTTTTCGGCATTTTTATTGAGAGGGGGATTTTTTATTTATAATCTTTTTTTCCGAATTGCATGAGGGAACTTTTTTATTTTTATCATTTTAATTGACACGGCAGAGATGCAATTTTTGTTATTTATTTATATTTTCCGAATTGGAAAAGGGCATTTTTATAAAAAAAATTTTTAGTTTGAGGGAAGAATATCCTTATTTTTAATTTCGTTGTAAATTGGAAGAGGGGAATTTTTAATATTTCTACTGAGTTGGAAAAGAGTAATTTTGTTTTAATTTGTTTACTTAATTGAAAGAGGTCATATTTTCTTTTTAGAATTTTTATTGAAAGTGGGAAATTCTTTTAAAAATCTTTTTAATTTAAATTTTTAGTTAGCGTTTTTACTGAGTTGTAAGGGAGGAAATTTTGATTATTTATTTTTTTCTGAATTTGAAATGGCTGTTTTTTATTTAAAGTTTTGAAACGAGCAATTACGGTTTTCAATTTTTTCTGAATTGAACTTTCTTTTTATAATTTTTATTAAAGGGGGGAATTTTTTATTTTCAGTCTTTTTTCTGAAATGGAAAAGGATAACTTTCTATTTTCATCATTTTTATTGAGTTGGATAGGAGGAAATTTTGATTTTTAATTTTTTCTGAATTGGAACAAAGACATATTATCTACAGTTTTTATCAAGTTGGAAGGGAGGAGAATTTTATTTTTTTATTTATTTTTTTTATTTTCTGCATTAGAAAAGGCCGTTTTTTCTTCTGAATTTTTTCATTTAAAATTTTGAAAAGAGGAATTTTGGTTTTCACTTTTTTCTAAATTGGAAAAGTCCACACTTTCTTTTATAATTTTTATTGAAGGGAGGAATTTTTATTTTACAGTCTTTTCTCTGAAATGGAAGAGGATATTTTTTTATTTTTAATATTTTTATTGAGTTGGATGGCACGAAATTTAGATTTTCATTTTTTTTGTTTTTAAAATTTTAATTAACTCAGAAGGAATTAAATTTTTGTTATTTATGTCTTTCAGAACTGAAAGAGGCCATTTTTTCTTTTTAACTTTTTGGAAGAGGAAGAGTATTAATTTGTAATATTTCTATTGAGTTGGAAAAGAGCAATTTTGGTTTTTAATATTTACTGAATTTGAAGAGCGATATTTGTTTGTTTTTAAAATTTTGATCAAGTTGAAAGGGAGGAAATGTTGGTTTTTTATTTTTGTTGGGAATTGAAAGAGGGAAATGTACTATTTTCCATATTTCTATTGAGTTCGAAAACAGGAATTGTTTTCATTTTTTCTGAATTGGAAGAGGTCATATTTTTTTTTTTAATTTTTATTCGAAGGGGAAATTTAAAAAAAATCTTTTTAATTAAAGTTTTTAATTACTATTTTTAATTCCCATTTTTATTGACTTGGAAGGGAGGAAATTTCGATTATTTTTTCTTTTCTCAATTGGAGGAGACTGTTTTTCGTCTAAATTTTTTTTATTCGAAGTTTTGAAAAAAGGATTTCGGTTTTCAATTATTTTCTAAATTGGAAAAGGCAACACTTTCGTTTCATAATTTTAATTAAAGGGGGGAATTTTTAATTTTCAGTCTTTTTTCTGAAATGGAAAATTGGCTCTTCCAATTCAGAAAAAATAAATAAAAAAATATGATCCCCTTCGAACTTAACTTAAATGATAAAAACAGCATGGCCTCTTCAAATTTAGAAAAATTGAAAACCAAATTTCCTCTTTTCCTTTTCCTATTTTCAAAAATTTAAAGCATAAAACTATTCCCTTAGATTAGAAAAAATCTAAAATGAAAAAAATTACCTCTCGCAATTCAGAAAAAAATAAATAACCTAGATTTTATCTTTGCCAACTTTTCCAACCCAAATTTCCTCCCTTACAATTTGATAAAAATTTTAAAAACGAATAATTGCCCTCTTTCAGTTCAGAAAAAATTAAAAACCGAAATTCAATTCAGAAAAAATTGAAAATAAAATATTTTTCCCTTCGACTCAATACAAATTTTAAAAAGAAAATACGGCCTCTTCCAATTCGAAAAAAATATCTTTGGCCTCTTTTCTTTATAATTTTAATTGAATTGGAAAAGGCCATTTTTCATTTTTTTGCTTGCGCTTAGGTGAAGAATTTTTTTCTGGATTGGAAAAGGGAAATTTTTATTTTTAATATATCTTTTGAGCTCGAAAAGAGGAATTTTGGTTTTAATTTTTTCCGAATAGGAAGAGGCCATTTTTTTCTTATATTTTTTTCAGATTAATTGGAAAATTTAATGATTTTAAATTTTGTTCCGAATAGGAAAAGAGAATTTTTTGTATTTTTTATTGTTAAAAGGGAGGAAATTTTGATTTTTTTTAACTGGCAGAGGCCATTTTTTATTTACCTTTTTTTTGTTTGAGAAAAGAATTTTCTTATTTTAAATTTTGTTGTGAATTATAATTGAGTTCGAAAAGAGGAATTTTGTTTGAAATTTATTCTGAATTTGAAGAGGCCGTTTTTTCTTATAAATTCTTTTATTCAAAATTTTTGATATAGGAAGTTTGGTTTTCAATTTTTTCTAACTTGGATGGTCATACTATTTTTTTAAATTTTTATTGAAGGGTGGAATTTTTCATTTCTACTTTTTTTTAAAATGAAAACAAATAATTTTTTATTTACTAACATTTCGATTGAGTTGGACGGGAGAAATTTTAGTTTTCTTTTTTTTCTTGAACTGGAAGAGGCCATATTTTCTTTTCATAATTTTTATGGAGAGAAGGGAATTTTTATTTATAATCTTTTCTGAATTGGAAGAGGGTAATTTATTATTTTTATCATTTTTGTTATATTGGAAGGTGATACAATTTTTTATATTTTTTTTCTGAATTGGAAGAGGTTTTTTATCATTTTAATTGAAGGGAGGAATTTTTAATTTACACTCTTTTTCTGAAATAGAAGAGGATAATTTTTTATTTTTAACATTTTTACTGGGTTGGACCAGAGGAAATTTCAGTTTTCAATTTTTTTCTGAATTGGAAAATCGATATATTTTTGTTTTTAAAATTTTCATTGAGTTGGAAGGAATGAAATGTTTGATATTTTTTTCTGAAGTGGAAGAGGCTGTTTTTCTTCTGAATTTGTTTATTTAAAATTTTGAAATGAGGAATTTTGGTTTTCATTTTTTTTACATTGGAAAAGGCCACACTTTCTTTTCAGAATTTTTATTGAAGGGGGGAAATTTTTATTCTTATTCTTTTTCTGAAAAGGAAAAGGATAATTTTTTATTTTATCATTTTTATTGAGATGGACGGGAGGAAATTTGGTTATTTATTTTTTTCTGAACTGGATGTTCCGAATTGGAAAAGGGAAATTTTATATTTTTTATATTTATATTTATTCCGAAAAGAGGAATTTTACTCTTCAAATTTGATCTGAATTTGCAGAGCGATATTTCTTTTTTTTTTAATCTTTTTTTTTGAGTTGGAAGAGATGCAATTTTGATTATTATATTTATATTATATTATAATCTTAATTTTTTTTATTTGAAATTTTGAAAGGAGGATTTTTGTTTTTTAAAATTTTAATTGAGTTGGAAGGGATGCAGTTTTTGTTATTTATTTTTTCTGAACTGGAAAAGACCATTTGGTTCTTTTTAATGTTTTGTAAGAGGGAGACTTTTAATTTTTAATATTTCTTTTGAGTTGTAAAAGAGAAATTTTGCTTTTCAATTTTTACTGAATTTGAAGAACGATATTTTTTTGTTTTTAAAATTTTGATCGAGTTGAAGACGATGAAATATTAATTTTTTTCTTAATTGGAAGAGACTATTTTTTTCTTTTTAATTTTTGTTTAGTATAAGCGAATGAAGAATTGGCTTATTTTAAATTTTCTTGTGAATTTTAATTGCATTTTGGTTTTTTTCCAGAAAACGAACGAATGGAGAACCGTGTTCGTGGCAGAGGAATTAATGATCCAATATTTTTATCCAAGATTGGATATCGGCGTCACAAAAGTTTTAAATCACTTGCTGAAATGTCCCTTCAGTCCTCACAACAAAACGCAAAAAATCTGCATTCCCTTTGACGTAGAAAAAGTCGACGATTTTGATCCAACAACTGCCCCGAATATTCCCTCTTTATTCGCTGAAACTCAACTTGAAAAGGCAGGCGAGACCAACTTGCCGGCCTTAACGAAATTTCGCGAGGGTGTTCAAGTTTTTCAAAAATTTGTCAACCAACTCGAGAAATATAAATTCTACGCTTAATATTTTAATTAGACTCGAAATTGTAAATAAGTCATTAGTATTGTAAAATAAAAAGGAATTTTATTTATAAATCGTAGAAAAATATTATCCTGCTTTCGCAGTAGAATCTCTTATCAAAATAAATTATCGCATTTCTCCGATTCTTTGCTTCTTTTTCAAAAGAACTTACAACTGGATTATTGTAAATTTAAATCTCTTGGTTCGATTGAACTCTTTAAAATCTGCTTAAGAATAATTTAAAACATAATTACTTGAAAAATTTCTTATACTTTTTTAGGGGGCGGAACAGGAATCTTCAGATCCAATGTCGAATTTCACCGTTTTTGGTGATTTTGGCTGTGATATTGGAACTCTTGGCGACTTCAGAATTGATTTCAAATTCGCTTGAGTGTTTCCTTGAGTTAATGTGGAATCTATCTGAAAAAAGAAAAACAAAACGAATATAAATACGATACAAATTTTATATAATTATCTACGATTTATCATTCCGTCAAAAAATTAATTTAAAAAAAAGAGGAAATTGTCCACAAAATAAATAAATTTTCGTACGAAGAGATTAAGGTTCAACTGAAATGAAGAATATTGAGCATAAAGGGGATTTGTTAAACAAAATCGTTGCATTTTTTACAAAGTTCATTCATTTTCAACTAAAGTAGTTAAATTTTCAGTTAAAAAAAGGACTTTTCAACCGATGAATTGTCGAGAAAGAATCTTAATTTTCTACAAAAAAAAATACTTTCCAACTAAAAAACGTACTTTTATTCGCCAGAAAAAGAATACTTAAATTTGTAGACTACAAAATTCATTACAAAAAAAAACGAAAGTAAAATAAAATAGTTTAATTTTTTAAGATTATATTTCTAACAAAAAAAAACAATTTTAAAAAAAATACATGAATTTTTAACAAAATAGTTCAGTTTTTAAACAAAAGGATAAAGTTTCAAGCAAGAATCTTAATTTTCTTCAAAAAAAAAAGAACAACGAAATTCTGAAAAAATACATGAATTTAGCTCTATTTTTTAAAACAATTTGAAATTTGAAATTTGAAATTCAAGGGTGAAAATAATAAAATCAATTTGAATTACCTGCAGCTCTTCATCAGCTTTTGCAATTTCCTCTTCCAATTTTGAAAGTTGTTCTCGAAGGTTTCGTTCCATCTGCATTTTCTCCTCTTCTTGTTTTTTTCCCTCTCGTTTTTTCTAATAAAAAAAATATTTAATATAAAGAAAAAAAATGACCTTAGAAGAAAAAATATAAATTAACTTTCAATCCACAACAGTTTAATGTAACCAAAAAATTAAAATTTTAAACGAACTGGTGAAAATTCTCATTCAGATTAATTTTTTTACAAAAACTGTTGCATTTTAAAACAAAAATATTAAATTTGAATTTTCAAGCCAAACATATAAATTTTCTACCAAAATAATAAAATTTGTACTTAAAAAAATACGAATTTGGAAATAAATCAAAAAAATTTCAACCAAAGAGTACATTATTATTATTTTTGAACTAAGTAGTTGAATTTTCAATCAGGAAAAATACATTCTCCACCAAATGAAATTATTTTTTCACAAAGCGGTTAAATTTTCAATCAAGCAGATGAATTTTGAACGAAAAAGATGCATTTAAAACCAAAAATGATGAGAATTTTACCAGAAGAGATTGATTTTTAAACAAAAAAAGAAGAATTTTCAGCCATATAGTAAAATTTTTAACGAGAATAGTTGAATTTTTAGCCACAGAAGATGAATTTACATAAAAAAAATTGAACTTTTAGTTAAATTTTCAATTTAAAAAAATATTCTTTAATACAAAAAACGAATTTTCAACAAAATATTAAAATTTTCCTTCAAAAAGTTAAATTTTCAAACAAAAAGATTTTTTTCTGAAAAAAAATTAATTTTTAATAAAAAATATTAAATTTTGGGCAAACAGTTTAATTCTAGCCAAAAAGAAAATTTTTTACAACAAAAGATGATTTAAAAAAAAATGCATGATTTTTCAACAAAACTGTTAAACTATTAACCAAAGAAATTAATTGTCAACTATAATAATAAATCTTTTAGCAAATAATATAAATTTATAACCTGATAGTTTTATTTACAACGAAAAAAATTAATTTTTAACAAAAAATGGAATTTCAGTAAAATTTTTAGTCAGCAAAGTTATTTTTTGATAAAAAGAACGAATTTTCAACAAAATATAAAAATTTCATTCAAAAAGCTAGACTTTCAAACAAGAAGATTAATCTCCTAAAAAAATATGAATTTTCGTGCAAATAGTTAAATTTTTAATCAAAAGATTAATTTTGTAAAACAAAATATGATTTTTTTTTTAAATAAATGAATTTTCAACAAAATAGTTATATTATTAATCTAATAAATTAATCTTCAACTGAAATTATTAATCGATCTCCAACCATTAAATAAATTTTTAGTCTAATATTTTTATTTTCAACAAAAAAATATGAAATTTCTACCAAAATAGATTGATTTTTAAACCAAAAAATAATAAATTTCAACCAAATAGTCAATTTTTTTACCAAAAAATATACATTTTCAACAAAAAACGGAATTTTCAGTCAATTTTCTTAGTCGAAAAATTTTTGTTTGATAAAAAATCGAATTTTTAACAAAATATAAAAACTTTCATGCAAAAAGTTACTTTTTTAACCTTAACGATTATTTTCCTAATAAAAGATTAATTTTTTATTTTAAAAAACTAATTTTCAACAAAATATTAAAATTAGCATCCAAAAAATTATTTAAATTATTAACAAAACAAATGAATAATCAACTAAAATGAAGTTTTAATCTAAGCTTAATTTCCAAGGAAAAAAATTAATTTTTAACACAGTAGTTCCACTTTCAATTAAGTAGTTCCATTTTTAACAAAAAAGTTGAAAGTTCAACAGAAAATGAAATTTTCAGTTAAATTTTCTGCCAAAACAATTATTTGCTACGAAAAAAACGATTTGTTATCAAAATATTAACATTTTAATCAAAAAAGTTAGATTTTTAACCAAGAAGATTAATTTTCTGAAAAAAAGATTAATTTTTAATAAAAAATATTAAATTTCGATAACCAAGGATACATATTCTTTTTTTTTCAATTTAAAACGACCTTTCAATAATATAGTTAAATTTTTAACAAAAATTACTCGTCAAAGAATTTCCTTTTCTAAATCTAATTTCATTAAGGTCCCACTTTTATTAAACTAACAGAATTTACATACAAAATTCAGAAAAAAAAACCTGATCAGTTTGAATTTTCACTTTCCAGAATTCCCTGTTCGATATCAACTTTTATAAAATGAAGAATTATTAAAATATTTTTGAATTAAAAAATAAATAAATAAATTATTTGCGGTATTAATTAGTTACCTGAGAAAGAGCTTTAGCATTTTGTTCAATCCCGGATTCCAGTTCCGATATTTTCTTCTCTTGATCTTTGGATTTCGCAGCAATTCTGTTTTCGATTTCAGAGACTTTTTCTTCGTAATCTTTTTTACATTCATCAACTTCAGTTTGCAGGGTTTCACGATTTTTCAGGGCCTCCATTATGTGTTTATTAACATCTAAAGCATCTTTATTCATATCTTCGATCATTTTTTTTTCTTTTTCCTTTTCTTCTCGCTTAACATTCAATTCTTCGATTTTTCTATTCAATTCCTTCTTTCGGGCTAAAGCAATTTCTTTGCGATTCAAATTTTCCTGCTTTTCTCGTTCCAGTTCTTCAATTCTTTTCCGGGCAGTAGATATTTTCTGTTTTTTTTTTTTCAAGAAAAAGAGTTTTAATTTTTAAATTAAATTCGTAAAAAAATTCATAGTCATTGAAATGAAATTTTTTTAACTTTTATATTGGATCTTCAACGAAATAATTTAATAATTAAGAAAATAGTTGGATTTTTAACTAAAAAAGATACATTTTCATCCAAAAAATATAATATAAAAAAATCGATACATTTTCAACAAAACAGTTAATTTTTCAACCAAAAAGCTGAATTTTCAATGAAATTGATGAATCTTCCGAAAAACAATTTTTAACAAAGAGTTCGATTTTTAACCAATTTGTTGAATTATTTAAACATACAATTTTAAATAATCATAATGATTTTAATTTAAAATAAAGCCAGCTAAATTTCACAAAAAAGTTTAATTTGAAATAAAAATATATATATTTATATAATAATGGTTAAATTAAACCAAAAAATTGAATTCCAACAAACCAAATTTAATAGTTGATATTTGAAAAAAAATATTTTTCATTCAAGAGAACAAATGTTCACCCAAACTGTTTATTTAAAGCCCAATAATTGTATTTTTCTACAAAAATAATAGAGTTTTTCAACCAAAAACGATCAATATTCAACAAAACAGACAACTTTTTAAAGTAGAAAGATAAATTCTCTAAAAAAAAAAAACCGTTGAATTTTCAACCCAAAATTATGAATTTTTAACAAAAAAATTAATTTTCAACAAAATATTTGAACTTTGAGGTTACAAAAGTCAAATTTTCTAGAAAACGGTTGAATTTTCAATCGAAAAATATAAATTTTTAACAGAAAACATTTTTATTATAATAGTTGAATCAATCAAGAAAGATTTTTAGGGTATCTACTCAAATCCTGCATAAAAATTCCCCGAAAATTCCAGCTTTTTCCAGGTATGGTTTTGCGCGAATTTATTACAAATAATGTCTCTTTTTATTTTATAGAAATTCAATTAATAGGACAAGATATTCTTAAATATTTTAGCGCGATATATTAATTAAAGAATTAAATACATGATATCAAAAACATAATTAATCATTTCATGAATTTGTCTCTAAAGTACATAAATTTGAATAATATTCAACGAAATTTTTATTGTATTTACTTATTTTCGAGAAAAAAGTTAATTTTGAACAAAGCACTTCAATTTTTAACGAATCAGTTGAATTTTGAAGCGAATACAATTTTAAACAAACAAAATGTATGTTAATTATTAATGAAAAAGCCCACCAAAAAAGATTAATTCTCAACAAAAATTAAATGGTTTATATTTTGACCATAGAAATGCCTAATTTAAACTAAAAAAATAGTTTAGTTCAAGAAAAAGAGACAAATTTTTTAAAAAATAGTTAACTTTTCAATTAAGGAAGACTTTTACTTCAAGAGAAAATTTTTTTCAACAAAAACAGTTGAATTTTTAATCCAAAAAGGTAAATTCTCTACAAATCAGTTGAATTTTCAACCAAACAGTTAATTTTAAACAAAGGAGTTCAATTTTTAACGAATCAGTTGAATTTTGAAACGAATACAATTTTGAACAAACAAAATGTATGTTAATTTTATATAAAAAAACCCACTAAAAAAGATTAATTCTCAACAAAAATTAAATATTTTATCTTTTGGACAAAAAAGAGCCTATTTTAAAAGAAAAAATAGTTGTGTTCAAGAAAAATAGACAGGTTTGAAACAAAATAGTTGAATTTTCAAATAAGAAAGAATTTTGCGTCAAGAGAACGTTTTTTTCAACAAAAACAGTTGAATTCTTAATCCAACAAGGTATATTCTCTACAAAACATTTGAATTTTCAAGCAAAAAATTCATTTTTAACTAAATAGCTAAATTTTTTGTCAAAAATTATATAATTATCCAATTTTCTACAAAAAAGTTAATTTTTCGATGAAAATATTAATTTTTAAAAATAAAGTTTTAAACAAAGGAGTTCAATTTTTAACCAATTAGTTGAATTTTTAAGCAAATTCAAATTTTAACAAACAAAATTTATACTAATTAAAATTTTTTTTAAACCCACTAAAAAAGATTAATTCTCAATAAAAATTACATATTTTATATATTGACGAAAAAAGAGACTATTTTAAAATAAAAAACAATTGAGTTCAAGAAAAATAGACAAATTTTTAACAAAATAGTTGAATTTTCAACCTAAAAATCTGAATTTTCGATAAAAATATTACTTTGCGAGAACAAAGTAGTTCAATTTTTAACCAATACGTTGAAATCTTAAAAAAATATAATTTAAACAACCAAGAATATTTAAAAAAAAATAATAAAAAAGTTAAATTTCACAAAAAAAAGGTTAATTCTCAACAAAACACTTAAACTTTTTAGTCAACAAGACGATTTTTCGCCAAAACAGTAGAATTTTTAACAAAAAATTTCATTTACGGCCAAATAGTTCAATTTTTAATCCGAAAAGAGAAATATTCAAAAAAGTAGTTGAATTTTTAAGTTAAGAAGACGAAATATTCTACAAAACAGTAAAATTTTCAATCCAAAAATATGAATTTTTCAACATTAAAAGTTAATTTTTAACTAAATAGTTGAGGTTACAATTAAAAGAAATCAATTTTCAACAAATTAGTTACATTTGCAACCAAAGAGACGAATCTTCAACTAATGAAATCAATCTTTAAACCAGATAAAATCTAATAAATAATTAAATTACTTAATGAATATAGAAATAAAATTGTAATAAAATTCTTACTAATTATTATTAAATTTTTAAATTATTTAAATATTAATTAAAGAAAAGAAAATTTAATATTATAAATAACAACTAAATTCAATTAAATTTTAGTTTAAATTATTATTAAAAATTTCGGAAATAAGTGTAGAAATAAAAAACAAAATAATAAAAACGATATTGATTTCAGATTCTTAACATAAAATAAAGCAGTTAAATTTTAAGGTCAGAAAATTTATCATTTTCAATTAAAAAAACCAAGTTTGTAATAAAATACTTGAATTTTTAACCAAAAAGATATATTTTCAACCAAAAAGAGTAATTTTGTACAAACAAACAAAGTGTTAACAAGTCACGAATTTTTAACAAAAAATGGAATAATTCAATTTTTGGTATAAAAAATTTATTTTCAGTTTAAAAAAATGACTTTTTAACAAAAAAGTGAAATTTTCCATCAGATAAGATTAAATTTATACTAAAAAAATATGAATTTTTAACAAGACAAAAAAATGAATTTTCAATCAAGAAAATTAATATTCTACCAAAAATGATAAATTTTTAATTAATTGGTCTGCATTTTAAACCAAATAGTTGAATTTTTAACCAAAAAAAAAAGAATAGATTATTTATAAAATAATTAAATTTAGAACCAAAGCTTAAATTTTTTTAACGAAAAAAATTTTTTGCTGAAAATAAAGCTATTGGATTACAAATTTTATTTAATTGGTTAAAGATTCATCATTTTAGTTGAAAAATTATATTTTTCGTAAAAAAATCGAATCTTTTCGAGGAAATTTACATTTTCAGATAAAAATTCATCTTTTTTGCAGAAAATTGATCTTCCTAATTTTAAAATTAATGTTTTAAAAGAAAATTTGAATGTTTTATTGCAAATTCGTTCTTTTTATCAAAAATTCATCTTTTTGTAGACAATTAATCTTCTTGATGAAAAATCTAGGTTTTTGAATAAAATTTTAAGATTTTGTTTTAAATTCGTTTTTTATCAAAAAAATAATAATAAAATTCTAGTTTCTATAGTTTTAAAATCAATATAATTTGCTAAAAATTCATCTTTTTCGCTGGAAATAAAACTAATTTATTTATTTATCTATTTATTTGAGAATTAATTTATTGGATTAATAATTTATATATTTTGTTGAAAAATCATGTAATTTCTTTAAAAAATTATTATTTTTTGGTATGAAATTGATCTCTTTCTTTGAAAATTCTACTATTTTCTTGAAAATCTAGCTTTTTGGATGACAATATTAATATTTTGTTGAAAATTAGTTTCTTTTAAACACAAAATTATTTTATTTATTTAAAATTTTACTGCAAATTCCGTTTTTTGTTGAAAATTCATATTTTTTGTTAAAAATTCAACTACTTTGGCAAAGAAATTTCACTATTTGATTGAAGATTCTACTTCTTGATTTGAAAATGTATTTCTTTTGTGATCAAAATTTCATCTTTTTGAATCAAAATGCCACCACTTAGTCAAAAGTGGAACTGCTTTGTCAAAAATTCCTTCCGCTTTTTTGAAAATGAAACTATTAGATCAAAAAATTTTATTTTTTTTGGGGATCGATTCATCATTTTATCTTTTTGGTTAACAATTCAACTGTTTATTCGAATTTTCATATTTTTTATTAAAAATTATTCTATTTTGTAGAAAAAAAATTTTCTTGGATAAAAATGTAACTTTTTAGAGAAAAATTTTAATATTTTGTTAAAAATTAGTTTTTTTATTGAAGAATATTTTTTTAAATTGAAAATTTACCTGCAAATTCTACTTTCTGTTGTAAATTCATCTTTTTTGGTTAAAAAATTAACTATTTTGTTGAAAAATTTCACTATTTGCTTAAATTTCAAGATTGGTCAAAAATTCCTATTTTCAGTTGAAAATTCTTCTTTCTGTATTGGAAATCAATCTCTTTTGGTAAAAATTTAAAATTTTTTATTCGAAAAGTAATCACTTAGTTAAAAGTCGAACCTCTTTGTTAAAAATTCATCTTTTCTGTTGAAAATTAAACTATTACATTACAAATTTATTTTAGTTGGTTGAAAATTCATCATTTTATTTGAGAATTAATTTCTTTGATTAAAGATCCAACTACTTTGTGGAAAAATAATGTGTTTTGTTAAAAAACTTATTTTTTGTTGTAGAAAATTTATCTTTTTGATTAAAAATTCTACTGTTTGCTCAAAATTTCATATTGTTTTAATTAAAAATTAGTATTTTTTGTATCAAAGTAATATATGTGGTTGAAAATTGAACTTTTGGGAGAAAAATTTTAATATTTTTTTGAAAAGTCGTTTGTAAATTAAAGAATAATTTGATTAAAAAGTAAACTATTTTGGTGAAAAATTTCACCAAATTTCACCAAGTTTTGGAAATCAATCTCTTTTGGTAGAAACTTTATGTTTTTTTACTCAAATGCAACCACTTAGTTAAAAGTGGATCTCTTTTCTTCAAAATCCATATTTTTCGTTGAAAATGAAAATTTTTATTTTTTAAATTAAAAATTGTATTTTTTTGTAGAGAAGTAATCTTCTTGGTAAACTTTAACTTTTTGGTTGAAAATTCATAATTTCGTTTTGAAAATTCTCCTATCTGATTAGAAAATCAATCCCTTTTGGTTGAAAATTCATTTATTTGATTAATAATTGAACTATTTTGTAAAAAATGCATCTTTTGCGGTAGAAAATTTATCTCTTTGCTTGAAAATTTAACTATTTTGTTAAAAGGGCGTTTTTTTATATGAAAAAAATTTATTTTTTATTGAAAATTGAACTTTTTCATTGTTTTATTAAAAATCTATCTTTTCTTTTGAAGATTTACCTATTTAAGATAAAAAATATTACCTAAACATTACTCAGATAAAATTTTGGCTAATATCACATCCATTGTTTAAAATATTTAGTTGAAAATTATGTAATTAGTTGAAAATTAATCTCCTTGTTTGAAAATTCAACTATTTTGTTTTAAATTTGTTTTTATTTTTTTAAATTCAACTGCTTTTTTATTTTTAATTAAAATCTGTATATAAATTTTAGTTAAAAATTTGTTCTTTTTATGTGTGTAAAACTCAATTTTTTGAACTGAAAATTTAACTACTTTCTTGATTTTTTAACTGATTGGTTAAAAATTAACTATGTAATACAAAATTAATTTTTGCAAATTGAAATTTAAGATTTGAAATTTACAAAAAATTTTTTTAAATAAACGACCAGACATTTTTGGATTTAAAAAAATATAAGCTCAAAATTACTCAACAATTACTAATATCAGACTAATATCACCTATATTATTCAAAATATTTACTTAAAAATGTATATAATTTGTTAAAAATTAACCTTTTTTCGTAGAAAATCAACTTTCTTGATTAAATATTTAACTATTTGGTTTTTTTTTTGGTTAAATCCAACTTCTTTTTTATTTTAAATATAATATAGTTTTGTTGAAATATTAAATATTACAACACCTATTAATACTTTTTTTTAAGTTCATTTTTTTGTTGAAGATACATAGTTTTAGTTGCAAATTAAAATACACCATTTAAAATAAAATATTTATTTTTTTTATTAAGAAAATGTTTAAATGTAAAAAATGTAAACGAAAAATTATATAAATAAGATTTTGACGAACAGCACATACATTTTTCTAAATATTTACTTGAAAATTTTTGTAATTTGTTAAAAATTTGTCTTTTTTCGTAAAAAATTAATTTTTCTTGATTGAATTTTGTTGTTGTTGTTGAAAATTCTTTTTTTTTCTGGTAGTAAATCAAACTTCTTAAAAAATTCAACTATTTGGTAAAAAATGTATCTATTTCGTTTAGAATCCATTTTTTTTAGTTGAAAATTATCGTTTGTCTCGGAAAATTTATTTAGTTGAAAATTCAACTATTTTGTAGAAAGCTCAACTTTTTTGTTAAAAAAATACATTTTTGAAAATTAATATTGTTTTAGCCGAAAAAATCAACAATTGAACTTATAAATTAAAAAAAAAGTTGAAATAAAGTTTATTTTAAATTGTATTAAAATTTATTAAAATGTACTATTGCATTAAATGCATTAAAATTTGTATCATGTGATTCGATCGATTTTTCTCCTAAAATTTGTAAAATTTCGGGTCTCAAAAAATTCCCTAAAATACCTGATCGAGTTCCGCAGAAATTTTCTTCTGCTCCTCGAATTTCTGTTTTTCAGCCTCCAAAAGTAGCATCGCTTCCTGAATTTTTTCCCTCTTCGTTTGAATTTCTTCTTCTTGATTCTTTTGGAGACTTTGCAAATTTTTTTCCGAATTTTTGAGTTCAATTTCCTTTTCATGAAGAACAATTTGCAGATTGGCGAAATTCTTTTGGATTTCTGGAAGTTCGAGTTCTTTGAAACTGATAATTTGGATTTTATTGGCTTCGCAGAGTTCGTTCAATTTTAACTCTTCAACGTCAAACTGAAATTGAAATAAATTTTTATTTTTTTTCCAAATTGTGAAAATCGAAATTTCCAGTTTTAATCGAAAATGAAGCAAAATATGAAAAAAGGCAAGAAGAAAAAGAAAAAGAAACTTTTTAATTTTTACCAAAATACCCCCTTAGTACTTTTTAAGCTGGTTTGTTTTTTTGAAGAAAGTTCACTTTTCAATGGCGGTTTTTTAGTTTTATGCCAGAGAAAAATTTCGAACAGATTAAGTCTATTGTATAATACTATGAAAAAAAATTTTACTTTTGAAAACAAATAAATCTATTTTTAATTTTGTATTTAAATATATATTTTCAAAAGAAAAATGGAATAGTTTAATTTTCAATGAAAAAATTTTTATTTTCAACTAAAAAACGTAAAGCTAAAAGATCGATTTTCTACCAAAAAAAGATAAATTTTTAACAAAAATGAATCTTGACTAAAATAAAGAATATTTAACCAACTAAGAAAAACTTTTAATCTACTAGTTTCATTTTCAACGAATTTTTCACAAAGTAGTTCCACTATTAACTAACTGGTTACATTTTAAACCAAAAAAGATGAAATTTCTACCAAAAGAGATTGATTTTCAAAACAGAAAGAAGAATTTTTAACAGAAATACGAGTTTTTAACAAAATAGTTCTATAAATAACCAAAGAAATGAATGAATTTTTAAAATAATAGTTCCACTTTTCAGTAAGTGGTTGCATTTTAAACCAAAAAACATTAAATTTCTACCAAAAAAGATTGATTGTCAAACCAGAAAGAAGAAGAAGAAAGAAGAAGAAAAAAATTTTCAACAAAATGTTAAAATTTTCCTCCAAGAAGTTCAATTTTCAATCAAGAAGATTAATTTCCTACCAGAAACATCAGTTTTCAATTAAAAATATAAATTGTCGATCAAACAGTTGAATTTTCAACCAAAAAGATCAATTTTTTGTCAAAAGATTTTTTCAAACAAAATACACAAGTTTTCAAAAAATCCTTCAATTCTTAATCAAAGAAATGATTTCTCAAATAAAATGATAAATCTTAAACCAACTAAAATAAAATTTTAATCTAATATTTTCATTTTGAACAAAAAATTATGAATAAAGAAATGATTTTTTAGTAAAAAAAACTAATTTCCGACAAAACATTCAGATGCTGATCAAAAAAATTAGATTTTAAATTAAGAAGAATAATTTTTTACAAAAGAGATTAATTTTTAATAAGAAATTTGAATTTTTGAGTAAACAGTTGAATTTTTCACAAAAAGGATCGATTTTCTTTTAAAAAAACATATATTTTTAACAAAATACATGATTTTTCAACAAAGTAGTTGGATCATTAATCAAAGAAAAGAATTCTCAATTAAAATGATAAATTTACAACCGAATAAAATAAAATTTTAATATAATAATTTTATTTTCAGCGAAAAATATACATTTTCAACAAAAAAGATTGATTTTCAAACCAGAAAGAAGAATTTTTATATCCAAGATATGAATTTTCAACCAAAAAAGATGAATTTTAAACAGAAAATGAAATTTGCAGTTAAATATCCAGTTAAAAAATGAAGCCTTAATAAAAAAACAAATTTTTAACAATATATATATACATTTTTTACCGAATAGTTGATTTTTCAACCAAAAATATGTGATATCAGTCAAAATTTTATTTCAATAATTTTTAGTTTGTATTTTTTTTCTACATCTTTTTAAACTAAATAGTTGATTTTATAAACTAAAAAAACTAATTAGCAACAAAAAAAAATTTATTTATATGTTAAACTTTGATTCGAGAGAATTAATTTTATATTAAATAGTTATTTCCAACCTATCAGTTGAAATATCAACAAATTAGTTAAATTTTCAGTTAAAAACTTCATTTTTACCAAAAAAAACTTGTTTTAAACTAGAATGAACTGTTTTAATTAAAAATAAAAAAATTAGTTGAATTTTTGACTAAGAAAATTAATTTTCTAAGAAAAAATACGAGTTTTTTACATTTTTAACTAAATAGTTTGAACTATGGATGACATGTGAATCCAAATTTTATATGAATAATTTTTTGATTATATTTTTATGATTTTTAAAAACATTTTTAACTAAATAGTCGATTTTAGAAACAAAAAAGGTTAATTTTTAACCGAAAAAGGTGAAACTTCTACAGAAAGAGATGAATTTTTAAACAAAAAAGATTGATCAATAAATAGTTGAATTTTAAAGGTGAAGAACTGTAAATATAAATTAATTCTTGATTTTAAAAACATATTTTACGGGAAAATTCTGAAATTTATTAAAAATTTGAACTCTTCCAATTCCAAAGAATTTATAGTCAAACAAATAGAAAATGTTCGATTAAAAACTTATAATTTATTTTCAATTTTAAAATAACTTCATTTTTAATACATTCAATAAAAACATTTTCAACTTAAATTATTGTCAAGAAGCAACATTTATCGCTTGAAAAATTGTATTTCTTTTAATCTACTATGTTTCTTGAAAAAAAGCTTGATTTTTGAATTTTAATATGTAAAAAGTGGCCTTTCAGTTTTATGCGACTGAAAAATTTTGAACATATGAAATTTCTCGTATAAAATTGTGAAACACAAAATTTTACTTTTTAAAATCAAAAAATTTGTCGATTAATTTTTTTTTTCATTTTAATTCTTTTGAATTGTTTTGCAGTCATTAGTCACTTTTTATTCGAAATTAGTAGGGTTTAAAAGATTTGAAGAGATTCGTTTTTTTTAAATACACCCTGAATTCTTGTAAATTCTCTTGAATTTTTTTTCATTCACTTGAAATCTTTTAAAATGACTAAATTTTTCTTAATGCAATGGATTTTTTTCTTTTAAATTCCTTAGAATAAATAATAAATTTATTTTAACAAATAGAACATTTTCATCCTCTATCGCGGAAAAAATTTATTGTTCGTCTGATATTTTTAAGAGTATTTTACAAGACTTACTAGAATGTAGATTATTTTTTGCACTTAATATTTAGTTTTATTGTAAATAATTTAAGTTAAGAAATATTAATTTTTTACCATTTTTTCACGGAAATCTTTTTCCATTTTAAAATTATCAAAATAGTTTAATAAACTTATTTAACTGCAGACTATTGTTAAAAGTTACAAATGTTCTTAGTTATAAATAATTTAAATTAACGAATATAATATTTTCATCTTGTTCTTCTCAGAAAAAAATTCTTTTTCATCTTAATTGTATCAAAGAAACTTCTCAAACTTACTAATATATCAATTTTTTAATGCTTAAGATTTATCTTCGCTACAAATAATTTAGTTTAACAAATATAAAAATTTCAATCTTTTTTCGCGGAAAGCTTTTTCCCTCATCTTATATCTATCAAAATATTTTACTAAAATTTCTTGACAGCTAATTATTGTTTACACTGAACATTTGGCTTTTTTTATCAATAATTTAAATTAAAAATTCGAAAATTTTCATTATTTTATCGTGGAAAAATTATTTAATATCTAATATTTATATAAGTGGCTTCTTAGACATAAAAAACACTGTTATATTTTTAAATCTTAAATTTGAAATTTTTTATAAATAATTTAGGTTAACAAAGAGAACATTTTCATTTTTTTTCGTGGAAAAATTTGATTATTCCATTTTTGGTTAAAAATTAATTTTTATTCTATTTTTTGATGTTATCGCTTCGACCAGATAAATTATATTAATTAATATGATGTTATTTGTTTTTGTCTACTGCTTTAAAATCGATATTTTTCAAATATTGATTTTTAGTTCTAAATTGTGAAAATATTAGACTCCATTTTTTCACCACCATTTACCCTTTTTAGTTGAAAATTTATCCTTTGTGACCAGAATATTCATCTTTTTGATTAAAAATTAATTTGTTTGTTTTGCAATAGATGAATTTTCAATTCAAAAGATTAATGTTTCATCAAAAAAGAGAAACTTTTGAATAAAAAAGACCAATTTTCAATTATAAATGATCAAATTTTAACTAAAAATTGAGTCGTCAAATTTTGGGTAAGAAAAGTAAATTTTCAACAAAAAACACAAATTTTTAATATAATGCTTTAATTTTAACCAAATAAATGATTTTTCAAACAAAAAGATAAAGTTTCAACTACATGAGATTACTTTTCTACAAAAAAATATGCATTAAAAAGAAATAGATGAATTTTCAACCCAAAAGATTATTTTTTTACTAAAAAGATAAATTTTCATCCAAAACAGAATAGTTACATTTTCAGAAAGAAAAAGAAATTTTAAACAAAAAACACGTCTTTCTAAAAACAGAAATTATTATTTAACGAAACAGAATTTCAATAAAATAGTTAAATTTGCAACAAATTAAATGATTTGATACCAAAAAGATCAAGTTTCAGCTATGAGAATACTTTTATAAAAAAACTTCTTTTTGATCTTTTATGTATCGTAATATTTTATCAAAATTGTTAGATTATTTATCTTTTTGATATTCTCGTTTTGTAATTTAAGTTTCTTTCTAATATATATTTTTTTCCTTTAGTTCACTTTTTTGGATAATTTCTTTTTAAAAAATAGTTTAAAAAGTAAAAAAAGTAGATAAAAATTTCGATAAAAATGTCTTACCTTTTCTTCCATGTTTTTGAGCTTTAATTTCGTCTTTTGTAATTCTTGTTTCTGCTCTTCTTGACGATTTCTGCAAAATAGGAGGACTTATATATCTAAAATCTGAAAATAAATTACGTATAAAATTGTTTGAAAACTTACATACGATCACGAGATTCGATACTTAATTGTTGCTCCATATTTCGTATAAAATCTTGCTCTTCTTTTAAATCATCTAATTTTTTCTTTCTAGAAGCAATTTCCATTTTACGATTCTCAATTTTCAACCTTTTTTCTTTAATTTCCTAAAAAAAATGAAAAAAATGAGGTACTAACAATCAAATTCTGTGGACAAGATATATTTTTGAAGTACTAAAAAACTCAATTTTTAAATTAAAATATAAAATTAATATCATTACAAATTTTTTTCTATTTCGTAGTATCTAATATCTAAAATAAAAGAAAAGAAAAGCATGACAATAATTTTTTGTTAACTGATGAAAATTGATATTTAAAATGATGAATTTTCAGCGAGTGACACAAATTTTAAACTAAATAGTTAAATCTTTCAACTAAAAAGAACGATTTTTAACAAAAAATGGAATATTCAAATTTTCATTAAAAAAAATAATAATTTTCTGCAAAGCTCATGCATTTTCTTCCCAGTGGTTGAAATATCTACTATATTTTTTAAATTTAAGCAAAAAAAAGTTAAATTTACAACCGAAAATGGAATAGACGAATATTCATTTTAAAAAAGTAATTTTAAATAAAAAATGAATTTTAAAGGACATTTTTTTGATTAAGACAAAAAATTGAAATTATCTATAAAACAATTGAATTTTAAAATCCATATATGTGAATTTTCAACAAAAAGTTCATTTTTAACCAAACAGATGAATTTTGAAACAAATAATAAAATTTTCAATTAGAAAATGAATTTCAAAAAAAAAAACAATCTTTAACAAAGCGTTCATTTTTTAACAAAAAAGATCAATTTTCAACTGAAAAAATAAATTGTTAAAAAAAATTTTACTTTCAATTAAGTAGTTGAATTTTCAAAAAATAGATGAATCGATCAACAAGAACAGAATAATTTTCGACCAGAAGGAGATTATTTTTCTACTAAAATTACAAATTTTTAACAAAATACATAAATTTATAATAAAAAAATTGAATTTTCAATTAAGACAATTACTTTTCTTCCAGAAAAGATAAATCTTTAATGAATTACATACATTTTAAACCAAATAGTTAAATTTTTAAACTGCAAAAAATGAAATTTTCACTAAATTTTTTTTAAATTTTTGACGAAAAAGATTAACTTCCTACCAAAACGACGAATTTTAAATAAATTATGTAAATTTTCAACTAATTTATTTTTCTAACTGAAAATTAAAGTCTTCAATTTTTGGTTGAAAATTTAATTTTTTTGTGTGGAGAATTCATGCATTTGGTTAAAAATGTATCTTTTTTGGTATAAAATTAATATTTTGGTTTTTAAGTTCAATTATATAGTTAAAAAACTTTTTTTTTGTTGAAGATTTATCATTTTAGCAAAAAATTCAATTCTTTAAATGAAAATTGACCTATTTCATTTTATTTGCAGAAAATTGATATTTTCTTATAGAAATTGATTCTTATTGGTTGCAAATTTAACTAGTTTGTTGAAAATTTGTTTAATTGCCCTGAACATTTTTTTTACTGAAAATTTAACTATTTTATTTTTGGTTGAAGATTTATCTTTTTCAGTTGAAAATCTGTTGTTTTTTTTTTTTTAGAAAATTAATCTTTTAAATTGAAAATGCATCTACTTTATTAAAAATTAATTTTCTTTTGATTGAAGATTTATGTCCATTTTTTGTGTAAAATTGATCTTTTTGATCGAAATTTTATCTTGCTGGTTAAAAATTTAAGTATAATGTTGAAAATTTATTTTTTTGGTTGAAAATTTATTTTTTACTGAAAGTTTAACTATTTCAAGTTAAAAATATATCTGTTTAAGGTAAAAATTCAACTATTTTATACAAAATTCGTTCATATTTTTGGTTAAAAATTCATTTACTCGGTGAAAATGTATTTTTCTTACTAAAAATTAACTATTCCATTTTTGATCGAAATGTTATCTTTTTATTTGATAATTGGTCTATTTTTATCAAAAAAATCTTTTGTATTTAAAATTGATCTATTTGGTTAAAAATTCACTTATTTCGAAGAAAATTTAATTATTCCATTTATTGTAGAGAATCGATCTTTTCTTATCGAAATTTAATCTTGGTGGTTGAAAATGCATCTGTTTAGATTAAAATTAATTTTTTTACGGTAAATATAAGTATTTTCTTCAAAATTCATCTCTTTTGTAGAAAATTTATCTCATTGGTTGACAATTTAAGTATTTTCTAAAAAAATCGTGTTTTTTGTCCAAAATTTATTTTTCCTACTGAAAATCTAACTCCTCATTTTTTCGGGAAATTATGTCAAATTTCCAAAGAATTTAAGCTCAATTTTAAGGGCTTTCTAGAGAACTTGATGAAATAAATTTAATTTAATTTCGAGACATTTAAAGGTTTTTTCGTTGAAAATTCCTCTTTCTTGATTTAATTTTTTTGGAAAATAAATCTTTTATTTTATTTTTAGCTTGAAAATTACTTTAAAAATTCAAATATATTGTTAAAAAATCACGTATTTGGTTAAAAAATTATCTCTTTTGATTGAAAATTAAACTATTTGCTCAAAAATGAATTATATTAGATCGAAAATTACTTTAAATCCTGCAAACGTGACTATTTTCTCCACAATTCATCTTTATTTTTGTAAAAAATTAATTTCTAAAATTTGCTAAAATTTCATTTATTTAATTGAAAATTTAGGTATTTTATTAAAAATTTGTCTTTTTTTTGTTGGCTAAAACGGATTTTTCTTACTTTTCTATCACAAAAAATAGTTCCATTTTTTAACCAAACAGATAATATTTCTATCAACAATATTAAATTTCGATAAAAAATATCAATTTTTCCCAAAAAATAGAAATATTAAATTTTCAGTTAAAGAATTGAACTTTTACCTAAATTAATTAATCTTCTACCAAAAGAAAATTAATTTTTACCCAAATAAACGAATTTTTAATCCAAAAGATTAATTTTCTACCAAAAAAACAATTTTTGTACTTAGAAAAATAAGTTTTCCCGAAAAAACACGAATTTTCGATACGGAAATAATTTTTGTTAGTGAAAATTTGATTATTCCATTTTTCGTTAAAAAAGGACTTTTTTACAAATTCAACCATTTGGTTGAAAATTTATTTCATTTATTTAAACTCCGTCTTTTTTAGTGGACAGTTAATTTTTTTGGTTAAAAATACAACTATTTGGTCAAAATTTGATTTTTTCAGTTTAAAAATTCAACTACTTGATTCAAAAATGTATATAATTCGTTCAAAATACATCTTTTCTGTTACAAAATTAATCTTCTTGATGGGAAATTTAAATATGTGGTTAAAAATTTATATATTTTATTTAAAATAAATGCTTTTGTAGACAAATAATCTTTTTGGTTGAAAATATGTCTCTTTGGTTTAAAATTTATTTCTTTGGTTTACAAATTCCTTTTTTGAATTGAAAATAAATTTTTTAACTGAAAATTTAACTTCCATTTTTGGTTAAAAATTAATTTCTATTCTATTTTTGATATTATCGCTTTAACCAGAATTATTATTATTTAGTATTGATTTATATGATGTTATTTGTTTTTCGCCTTCTGCTTTAAAATCGATATTTTTTTTATATTGATTTTTAGTTCTTAATTGTGAAAAACTTGGTCTCAATTTTTTTATCACCATTTATCCTTTTTAGTGGAAAATTCATCTTTTGTGACAGAATATTCATCTTTTTGGTTAAAAATTAATTACTATTTTTTGCAATAGATGAATTTTCAATCAAAAAGATTAATTTTTTATCAAAAAATACAAACCAATTTTCAATTGCAAATGATAATTTTTTAAATTAAATTTTAAGTTAAATGTTTGGTAAGAAAAATAAATAGAATGGTTAAATTTTCAACAAACAAAAAATACAACGGCATTAAATTATGATGAAAAAAGATAAATTTTCCACAATAAATGAAATAGTTAATTCTTAGTTACAAAAAACATTTTTAACTAAAATAATGAATCTTAAACCAAAAAAATAAATGTTTAATTCCATAGTTTTCAACAAGATAAATTTTCCACAAAAACGGAAAAGTTAAATTTTCAATTTCAAAAGTCAGTTTTTAACTGCAATGAAAAATTATCAACTTAAAGAATATTAATTTCTAAATAAATGAATGGATATTTACCTTAAAATAATAATTTTTAACTAAAAAGAACGAATTTTAAACTAAAAAACATCAGTTTTTAATCAGAAAATTTGAATTTTTTAGGAAGAAAAATGAATTTTCAGAAAAAAAACACAAATTTTTAATTAATTATATCTCAATTTTAACAAAATAAATAAATTTTCAACCAAAAAGATGAAGTTTCAAATACATGAGATTACATTTCTACAAAAAAATTTGAATTTTAAAAAAATATTTGAATTTTAAACTTGAAATAGAATAGTTAAAATTTCAGTGAAAAATAAATATTCAACAATACATTTAAATTTTTAATCAAACAGATAAATTTTCAACCAGCAAGATAAAATTTCGATCTCAAAAAGAGAAAAATTAGAAAAAAAAAATTAATTTTTCACAAAAAATGTAAAAGTTCATTTTTTAATTAAAGAAGTCAATTTATAACTAAAATAATAAATCTTCAACATAAAAAGAATTTAATTTTTAAATAAATAAATGAATTTTCACCCCAAAAGATGAATTTTTTACTAAAAAGGATCAATTTTTAACTAAAAAAAATAAACCCAAACCAAAAAGATAGATTAATAATCAAGAAGATTTAGGTGAAAAAATTAACTTTTCTGATAGAAATTTAATTTTGTTGGTTGAAAATTTAAATATTTCGTTAAAAATGTATTTTTTTGTCTGGAAATTAATTTTTTTCTTGAAACTTAAATTGTTCTATTTTTGACAAATTATTTTTCTAACTAAAAATTGAACTTTTCTATTTTTGATTAAAAATGTGTTTTGTTGAAAATTCATTTCTTGTGGTTAAAAATTATTTTTTTGGTTCAAAATTAAACAAATTTGTTGACATTTCTTTTGAGATTACTTCTCTATCCAAAATATGAATTTTCAAAGAATAGTTTAATTTTTAACTTGAAACAGAATAGCCAAATTTTCAGAAAGAAAATAATTTTTTTTTTAGAAGTAAATTTTTTAATTAAAGAAGTAAATTTGTAACTAAAATGATAAATCTTAAACCCAAGAAAATTAATTTTTAAATAAATAGATGAATTTTTAACCAAAAATATTATTTATTAACTAAAAAAGATAAAAATTTCAACCAAAAATAGAATATTTAAATTTACAGTAAGAAAAACAAATTTTTAACGAAAAACACGACTTTTTAGTCAAAGAAATTATTATTTATCCAAAAAGATGAATTAGACGTTAAGAAGGTAAATATTTTTCTGTAAAAAGCTGAATTTTAAAGAAAATACATAAATTTGTAACCAGAAAGATAAAGTTTTAACTAATGAGAATACTTTTCTTCTAAAAATACGATTAAAAAAATTGAATATTCACCTAAAACATAAATTTTTCACAATATATGGAACATCTCAATTTTCAGTTAAAATAATAATTTTAAACTAAAATTATGAATCTTCAACTAAAAAAAATAAATTTTTAACTGCATTTTTTAAATTTTCAATTAAAAAGATTCATTTTTTACCAAAAAGGACCAAATTTAATGTAAGAAAGGCAAATTTTTAACTAGAAGACAAACTTTTAACCGAAAATAGAAATAAATAATTGAATAAATAATTTTTGAACCAAAAAAGAATAATGCTTAACGAAAAGAGATTACTTTTCTACCAAAAAATAGTTAAATTTTTACTTGAAACAGATAAATTTTGAACTTGAAATAGAGTATTTAAATTCTTAGTAAGAAAATGCATTTTAGAAAAAATATCAAACAGATGAATTTTCAACCAAGATGATTAATTTTTTATAAAAAAAATCAATTTTTCAAAATACTTGGAATATCTGAATTATCAGTCAAAATAATAATTCTTAACTAAAATGATGCATCTTCAACTAAAAAAATTAATTTTTTAATGCATTTTTCAAATTTTCGATTCAAAAAATTCAGTTTCTACCAAAAAGGACCAAATTTAAAGTAAAAAAGGTAAATTGTTATCTTGAAAAGATAACATTTTAACCAAAAAAATAAGCTTTCAACAAAAAACACAGTTTTTTAATAAAATACCTTAATTTTAATCAAATAAATAATTTGTTAACCAAAAAGAATAATGTTCAACTAAATCAGATTACTTATCTACTAAAAAACAGTTAAATTTTCACCTAAAACAGATCAATTTTGAACTTGAAAAAGATTATTTAAATTCGTAGTAAGAAAATGTATTTTCGAAAAAATACCAAACAGATGAATTTTCAATCAAGATGATTATTTATTTATAAAAAAATCTATAAATTTTTCACAATAGTTGGAATATCTCAATTTTCAGTTAAAATAATAATTATTAACTAAAATGATGCATCTTCAACTAAAAAAATTAATTTTTTTATGCATTTTTCAAATTTTTAATTCAAAAAATTCATTTTCTACCAAAAAGGACAAAATTTAGAGTAAAAAAGGTAAATTGTCAATTAGAAAAGATAAAATTTTAACCAAAAATAGATTATCTTTAAATTTGTAGCAAAAAAACTTTTTAACAAAAAACACAAACTTTTATTAAAATACCTAATTGAAATCAAATAAATGATTTCTTAACCAAAAAGAATAATGTTTAACTAAAAAAGATTACTTTTCTGTCAAAAAATACGAATTTTCAAAAAATAGTTCAATTTTCGCATAAAACAGATAAATGTTCAACCAAAAATAGAATAGTTAAATTTTCAGTGAAAACATTAATTTTGATAAATTAGTTAATTTTTTAACCAAACATGATATTTTAACCAAAAATATTAAATTTCAAGAAAAAAAGATCAATTTTCCC
This sequence comes from Druon quercuslanigerum, assembly GCA_010014905.2. Classification (NCBI taxonomy): domain Eukaryota; kingdom Metazoa; phylum Arthropoda; class Insecta; order Hymenoptera; family Cynipidae; genus Druon; species Druon quercuslanigerum. Next base: position 37,196 of record JAAAKG020072887.1, read on the forward strand.
CCAAAAAATGAAATAGTTAAATTTTCAGTTAAAGAGAAGGTAATAAATTTATTTATTTGCTTTAAAATCTAACTATTCTATTTATGGTAGATAATTAGTCGTTCTTTGGTTCAAAATCTAACAATTTTTTTTGGAAATTTGTCTTTTCTTTATAGAAAACTTGTTTTTCTGATTGAAAATTTTACTATTCTTTTTTTGCTGTTTGAAAACTTATCTTTTATAGTTAAAATTACTTATTTTTTGTAGAAAAAACTAACAGCATAAAATGTTTAGATTTAATTTTCAAAATTTCTAATTGAATCTTAACTTACTGCCTCGTGTTTTTCTAGTTTGGACTTTCTGCCGACCTCCAAAGCTTGGATCTTATTTCTCAATTCTTCGACTCTTTTTTCAGCCTCAAATTTCCTGGGAATTAAAAAAAAATAAAAACAATTTTAGAAATTCCCAATTTAAAGAAAAATAATGAATATTGTTCCAATAAGAGAGAAAATTACTCTTGTTCCTTTTGTTGAAATTTCGCACTTAATTCATCGAATTTCGCCTTCTTTTCTTTTCGATTTTGAATTCGCTTTTTCCACAAAACGATATCAGCCTTGACTTCCTCTTTCTGCTTTCTAATTTTCTGCAGAAGATCAACTGAAGAAGAAAAATATCAAACAAAGAAAAGAATGGGGAACATTTTTTTCTGGTTTAATCCATTTTATTGAGAACTTTGTTTCTTTTCAATACCTTTTTCGGCCCTCTCAGCATCTTTTTTAGAATTTCGTTTCTCCTTTAGCTTGATTTCTTTTAAAAGATGTTCAATTTCCTCATCTTTTTTTTTAATCTTCAAAAGTTCCATCTCGTGGACAATTTGTCGATCTCTGATCGCTTTATAATCATGTTGAAAATTTTCTACATAATTGTTTATTTTTTCAAACCTAGGTAGGATATTTTTAAAAAATTAGAATAAAATATTTAATTATTAATTAACTGGCTACAAAATCCTAATTTCGAAATCTCCTGATTTTACCTGACTTCTCCCTAGTGTTCTAAAGAGTTGAAATTCTCATGAGCATGGTACCATGCTCAAAAATGAGCTCGAACTTTATGTGCTTTGAGAATTAAATGAGCATTTATAAGCATTTTAAATTAGGATCTAAACAATCCTATTATATATTTTTATTGATAATAATGACATTATTTAAATTTTTCATTGCACAGCACCTTATTCAGGATTGCTACAATATCAATATCTAGAATATAAAAGCAACCATACACCTTGAAGACTAATAATATTAATGCAAACAAAGTTTTGATTCAAAAAAAAATTTAAACACTTAGTTGAGTTTTCAAATCAAATAGATAAATATTGAACCAAATAGTTAGTTGAATTTTTCACCCAAAAAATTAAATTTATACAAAGCAAGACTCATTTTCAACAAAGTACATGAGTTTTCATATAAAAGAGATCAATTTTTAACCAAAATAAAGAAGGTTATAATGTTAGAAAAAGGAATGTTCAACCAAAAAAAACACGAATTTAAAACAAATTAGTTTTTTTCTCAGAAAAAAGTATTTGTTTAAACAAAAATAGAAGTATTAAATTTTTACTTAAAACAATCGATTTTCAACATCAAAAGTGGATTCTCAACAAAATAATTCAATTTTAGACTCAAAAGATGAAATTACCAACAAAAAAGATACAGTTTAATTAAATATATAAATTTTCACCTGAAAAACAAAATAAAACGAGAATTCAAAAAATTATTTAATTTTTAACTGAAAATATAAATTTTCAGCCAAAGAAATTAGTTTTTAATCATAGTGATGAATCTTCAACCAGAAACATTAAAAAACATAATACTTAATTTTTCTAAAAAAACAGAACATTTTTTAACGGAAAACATTACATTTCCATGAAAAAAAAAATTTTCCACAAAAAATGGAATAGTTAAAGTGAATTTTTAACTAAAATGATAAATATTCAACTAAGAAATTTAATTTCTAAACAAATACATGAATATTCAACTAAAAAGTAAAATTCTCTACCAAAAATAAAATAATTAAATTTTCAGTTAGTAAAATAACTTTCAACCAAAAAAGATACGAATTTTTAACAAAATAGTTAAATTTTTAACCCCAGAAATTAATTTTTTACTAAAAAGATAAATTTTCAACCATTAAGTCGAATTTTCTAACAAAATATACGAATTTTTAACAAAGCGTACACTAATTTCCAACGAAGTAGTTGAATCTTGAACTAAAAAATATAAATTTTCAACTGAATAAAGGAATTTAAAAATAAAAAAGATACATTTTTAACCATAAATCGAATAGGTCAAATTTCAGTTCAAAAAAAATTTCAACAAATAAAACAAACATTTTTAATAAAGTAATTACATTTTCAAATCAAATTATGAATGTTCAATTGAATTACTTAAAATTTCAACGAAAAAAACTCAAAAAGGCAAACTTTTAACCAATTAGTTGGATTTTCAGTTAAAAAAGATTAATTTTTAACTCAAAATGAAACACTTACGAGTTAAATTGTAAGTTAAAACAATTTTCAACAAAATAATTAAATTTTGAACAAGAAAAAGGTTTTGTCAACTAAAATGATGAATCTCCAACCAAATAATTGAATTTTTAAGAAAGTAGTTCAACCAAAGAAATGAATTTTTAAGGAAAAAAATCAATTTTCAATCTATAAGATTAATTTTTTACCAAACAAGATTTTATTTAATTTGGTTACAAATTAATTTTTTTACTGAAAATGTAAGTTTTCTATTTCAAGTTTAAAATTAAATAATTTTTTTGAAAATTCATATTTTTTGGTAGAAAAGTGATCTCATGTAGTTTAAATTTCATCTTTTTGGTTAAAAATTAATTAATTTAGTTGAAATTGAGGTATATTTGATTAACAATTTGCGTTTTTTGTTGAAAATGTATGTTTCTGACTAAAAATTCAACTATTCTAATTTTGGTTGAAAATTGATCTTTTTTAGTTGAAAATTGGTCCTTTTTGGTGAAAAATTAATCTTTTGGGTAAAAATTTACTTTTTTAATTGAAAATTTAATTATATTGTTAAAAATTTATTTATTTGACCAAAAGTTTCTCTATGTGATCAAAAATTGGGGGTTTTTACATTTATTTCCTCTTGTAAATTTAACTATTCTATTATTGGTTTAAAGTTTTATTTTTTAGATGAAAATTGATCTTTCGCGGTAGAATATTAATTTTCACGAAGACTCATTCATCTTTTTGCATAAAAATAATTTCTTTCATTGAAAATTACGATTTTTGGTTGAATTTTCTGACTTTTTCCGATCAAATTTATTTTTAGAACTAAAAACAACCTTAAACATCAGAAATCAATAATGCTAACAAAAAAAATATTTTTAATAAAACAGTTAATTTTTCAGCTCAAAAATATCAAATTTGAACCAAAATAGAAAAATTAAATTTTCTAACAAAATATAGGAATTTTTAACAAAGTGTACATGAATAAAACGAATATTTTTAATAAAGTAATTACATTTTCAATCAAAGTGATGAATTTTCAACTATATTTAACCAATTAGTTGGATTTTTAATTAAAAAAGATTAATTTTCAACAAAAAATGAAGCATTTGCGAGTTAAATTGTAAGATAAAACAATTAATTTTCAACAAGAAAAAAAGTTTTGTCAACGAAAATGATAAATCTCCAACTAAATAATTAAATTTTGAACAAAGTAGTTCCACTTCCATCTAAGTATTCGAATTTTTAACAAAAAATGATGAATTCTCAACGAAAAACGTGATATTTCAACCAAAAAGGATTTTAATTTTATACAAAAAATAGTTGAATTCTATAAAAAAAATGATTTTTTTAACTTCAACTTTAATTTTTCAAAAAATCCATTACTTTATCAGATTTTCCCTGAACGTTCCCTGACAT